>JAOBBB020231574.1:0-11417 GCA_025331005.2 Zoanthus gigantus | reverse complement strand
AAATAAAATAAAATGTGTCTGTGTGACACATAAGTTGACAGGACTTTATGGTGTAAAATAAAGTTTTATTAATTTTGAAAATTTTGTTTAAACACAGCTGCTAATCCTCTTTTTAATGCAAATAAGTTTGAGCATTCACCTGGAACCTAGGAAGAACACGTGATGAAAATCAAAATGGCAGAAGACTGACAGACACCCTTTGGGATAAATTGATTTGGTGGGACCCCTTAAATTTTGTTTGGGACCCTGGAACTCCTCTGGACAATTGCTACTGAAAACCCTGCCTGCAAAAAAATGTGTTTTTTACAGCCCAAAAAAGTCCCAGCAACTTTCACAGACTCAAAAAAGCCACATAAAACCACACATGAACAAAAAACATTTGCTCATGCGATTCCAGCAGCCTTGTTATAAGCTAACATTCTATTTGTCACATCTCCAACAATGAACACAGTAATTGTAAAATTATATTGGCATTTAGGAATGTTTAACTTAATATAGGCTAAGTCTACAATTATTTTTAATCCTGTAATAGTAAAAGCTAAAGCTAAATCCATTACGAGCCTAGTGGCCCATGGAGCTGGCACTTATCTCCCGTTTCTGTAGTGTTAAGCGGATGAGAGTGTTTGACTCCCCCTGGATGGGACACTAATCCATCGCAGGTTAGCTCCTAACAGAAACTGGTACTCATTTACCTACCCTGAAAGGATGAAAAGCTGAGTTAGCTTAGGCAGAAAAGACACAGAGATTCAAATATCAGCAGAGCCGGGATTGAACCAGGGACCTTATGGTCAGAAGGCAGGGATCTTACCAACTGCACAACAACCATGCCCAGCCAATCCTGTAATAGTATTTGGTACTTAGTGTAAGAAAATTTTAAAACTTATAGCAATTCATCTAAGATCATTAAATGTTTTAGCGACATAGTGCCAACAGGAATGCAATTACCCTCAAGTAGCCAACAAGATACAGTGTGCAAGCTCATGTACAATGTACAATATGATTCTTTCTTACCATACTGCAGTTCACATATTTGGGAATCCTTTTTCTTAAGTTTTTCACAAATCTTCTCTGGAGGTAAGTGATAACTCATGGGCTTAGTGATATCACCTAACATCCCAGTCGCGGCATCTTCAGTACCTCCAACATAGTAGCACTGGGAATTGTAATATCAAAATGACATGACATCATAAAATTAATCAAAACTTCATAAAGGTCAAAATTGCAAAACAGTACGTCTAACAAGTTACCAGGATTGTCAAAAAGATATAGAATAGCCAGAGATGCTAAAAAAGTAGGAGGAAGCCCCACAAAACACGAAACACATCTTACTACTCCAATCGCTGCCTTCTGATAATTCTCATCTTGCTTTTCAAAGAACTTCCTTTTTTAACCAGGCGTGTCAGTGAAAAAATAGGCGTGTGATGGCATGCAGTGACTTAAGTGACTAAAAATGCAACAATACAGGTGCTTGTAGATTTCGTCTGCTTTTTTACTGCAAAGGAGACAAACTGTCTAGACTGCTTTCAGTAAAGATAATTATTTTTGATACATTTAAATGGGCTTTTCTTAACATGATAGAGCTCATTATTTATGACGACCTCCACTTTTGAGGGATGACTAAAAAATAATTCTTGGTTGCCCCATGTACAACAAGAAATTTTCCAGGGGGCCCACAGCTACATGTTTTTCTGGAAATTCTAAAAGAAAAGAACGATGACCTGCTTTCAAAAAGTAAGAAGTCACTGCTTAGAAAAACCAAGAACGATAAATTATATATTTTAGGCGTGTGATCCATTGCACATCTGGCATTCATTGGGTGTGTGAATAGATGTGCACGTGCAATCACACCCCTTTTATTGACAGGCCTGTTTAAACAAATAAAAATCTAGCAAAGACCTGGATTGCTTTCTTCTCTACATGCATGATTTGCATGATGACGTATTTTGCAAGTATATACTAAATATCACAGTAATCTTCAATATTGGATCTGACGTGAAAAATCAAAAATTCTCAATCTTAACACACTCAAATTTCATCCATTTTATTCCTCCCTTTCAAGTTTGTTTTTAATGTCTACAGGCCAGGATATTTCACGGAAACGATCGTTTCCGGTTATGTGTTGGTTCCGTGATGCCAAGATGACGGAACCGAAAAATGGTTTCCGATGGCGATATAAACAGAATCAGTCGTTTAAATTTGTAAGAAATACAATAATGGCCATTGCAAAGTGTTAACATATTAAATATAACCAACAGAAGAGTGGAGTTCAGATAGCTGTTTAAATATACCGAATAACTAATTTTACTGTTCAGTTTTAATTATTTCAGTGTCATGTAGCTTCATTGCTAAAAATTGAGCTACAAGCATATAAAATTATTGTAGCCAGTGCATTCTTATGAGTAGCATATGAAATGCGCCAGTTGCCAGCTTGTTTTGACAACCCTGGTTACTCAAATGTTTAGTAAAGTTCATCTGGGCAAAAGAAAGACAATTAAAGTCAAGCATTTTTAACAAAAATTTTCAAAACTAAAGCCTCTTGGCTCACAATCACCAACTTGAGAATCATTTTTTACTGTAGTTAAGTGCGGGTTGTTACCCCAAATGAAACTCTTTCATCTTTATTACTAAATATTAAATAAATATTAATATGGAATTGAGCAAGCCAAATGGCAGAATTAGAGGCAAATTTGGAACAAAATAAACTAATGACTAAAAATTTAAATTAAATCCTTGTTATTAAGACTTTTCACTAATTATTGTACTTACGAATCTGTTCTCATTTTTCTTTGCTTTCTTGCATGCCTGTTTAAGCTTTGTTTCAATCAAACTTATGTCGCCTTCCTCTTCTGTAGTTAGAGTTTTCCTTAACTTTGTAAGAAACTTTATACAAACTGAAAAATGAAAAGAATTATCTGGCTGAATAATATATAATAACAAATGTGTAATGATATCATATATATATCTACAAAAATTGTTTTAATAATAGTGATGGAAAAGCTTTAACAAAGTTGAAGTTAGAAAGTGATTGAAAGTCATTTAATGGCAAAAATTTTCTTGAGAACGTGACTGGTTGACTCTATAAGGATCAAAAATCCTCTGTCCTTGTCTCTCCTTATAGTTGAGAAGGAAGAAATTTTGTAAAAATTGCTAAAATGGCTTGAAATCTCCTTTGAAGTTCAAAGACAACATGAACAACACTTCAGGTAAATAAATTTTTTTTATTCATTTATTCAACTCAAAGCTTAAATTAGTTTCCTGTGGTGGAAGTACATCCATACAAGACTAAACCCTAATGCTATATAGCTAACCCTAAGCCTTACCCTAACCCTAAAATTACTCAATGTGTGGGAATGGAAAGTTTTTATGGCCATGATTACAGAAAAGTTGGCAATATACGTTTTTCCATTGACCTACAGTAGTATACTGTAATCACATTCTGCATCCACCAGACTCTCAATTACTATTTTTTTTGCTTCTACAGCACAGCTTAAAGAAGTATTGTCAATTCACTGCCTTGTTGATAATTAAGGTTACACATAGGAACAAAAGTAGCACTTTATCGAATGAGGACTTTAAGATGAAATAGAAGATCAAAATATATTAGGAAGTACAAACAAAGCAGTGAAAGTTAAATACCACATGATACAGCCAAAAACCACATGCAAAATATTGAAGAGAAATTTCAAACCTTAAAATTTAAACTAAGCCAGGCAAGCCTGCCTCACATGTGTACAAAATGGTAAAATTTCATCCTATTCAACAGAAAAACCAATTATGTCTTGCCAGGAACTCAGTAATCTTGGTTAGCTTACTTTTCATATTGGTAATGGCAATGACCAAGTTTTGCTTGTTTTGTAGGCAGGCTGGGATATCGGTAGACTGAGCCAGCTCACTTAATATACAGTAATTAGACCTTAAAGGGTTGCAAAATGAGTTGAAAGGTGCAACCTATACATCATATATCTCATCCATTAGCAAATACATGCAGATATGCTCTGGTGGCCAATTAGTATTATTAAAAAACCCACTGCTTGGTTAGCCTCGACAGCTTAGTAGGTATGGTGCCATGCTATCGTGCGGCAGACTTGGGTTTGATTCCCGATCAGACCAACACTTATACATGGTCTTAAAAAATTGTGGAGAATTTAAGGTGCTGCCTTTGCTCTAGATAACATCTGTAATCGGTATAAAGATCTTTGTGCCTTCTCAGATAAGGACAGTAAACCAAATGGCTAGTCTTTCATTCCTCTATCTGTGGTAAAAATTCTGTTTTACATTAATCAAAGTAAGTAAAATCCAAAACAACAGTTAAGACCAACATATTAACAGTTAATTTATATCCTTTGAAGAAGTTTTCCCATCTTCTTTTAGTAACAATCTGTTAACAATACAACACATAATTTGCAAGATCTTGATCATTTAAAAAATGATTAATAAACACTAGTAGACTTTTTTCTCTGAAAATTGCTCTTCCCAAATGAACTTAACCACTCAGATGGAAAAAGACAATTTATGAACAACTTTAATTTGCTGTTGAACATTGTTTTGTAACTTTCTCAAGAGCTATAAGTAACTCTTTCTAAAATATGACGTGTCTTCTATAGACTATTGGTTGCCTAAAATGAGTTTTAGTTATGCTTGACTTTTGGACGGCTGCAAAAACTGTAAGTTAATAACTTACTGTCGTATAGATACAAGTAATTTTTAATATATGAAGACGTTTTAACTTAAGTAATGTTTGTATCAATGAAATAACTCGCGAGGTTGATATCACGTGTAAAAATAAAATGGCAAATAAAAGTAAACTGAAGCCAAAGAATTGCCTCTTAATTACTGACAGTATATCCTCCACATGAAAATCGTTTTGAACTAAACTGCAATGACATCTAGTAACAGACTAGGAGAATTTCTTAATTGCAAAAAAAACAAAATATCTTTTCATTCGAAGTTTCCAAAAAATCTGCAAATTTCAAGAAAACTTCCAGTTTGGACACATATATAGATATTTTACCAAAGAAAGAATCTTGTAATGGCGTGATTAATTGAAAATAACTGGTTTCATATGATAAAATTATCCACTGACAATCATGGACAAAGAATATTAATAACTGACCTTCACATTCTCCGTCTTTCAATTTCCCCTCTACAGGAAATATTTCGCTGAATAACAAAACTTGGGCGAGGATCAGTAGAAAAATCTCTGTTCTACAGTTCATTTTGTAAGGCTTTTAAATATCAAGATAACTTTGCATGAACTCTAAAGGTAAAATATAAAGAAAATTTACAACTTTTGCAAGAAGACCGGCTTTTTTGCCAATGCAAACCTTGTATTTGGCGACTTCTGATTGGCTACTGGCGACACGTGGCATGCGAGGCTGAAGTACACCGCGAGGAGCTGGGTCTGATAACATTGCCATGGTATCATTTGCAGCAATTAGAACAAATAATATCGCTTTCGAATTTTAATTGAGCTAAGAGTGGTTCTAAAGCTTTTCTGAAGTATTTCAAGGTTTTGTCGAGTGCAGTTTTGCGAGAATGGAAGAGTAAATGGCATCAGCTTCATATTCTCTCGGTCAGCAAGATGAAACTGCAGTCTGCACGATCACAAAAAAACAGTAAGTTTGTTTAGAAAAAGTCAGTCGAGCTCGACGTATCTTTACAATTAAACCAATGAATATCGATTGCGGTTACACGCTGTAAACTACAAGTTTAATGTTCATCATACAATAACATTGTCACGAAATTTTCGGAAAAGGAAAAGTAAAGTTAAAAATTTTCAAATACTTCTAAACAGATCGAGGGAAAAATATCTAGTTACTTGTAATCGGAATTTTACATAATGCATTCCAAATTTGTTGTTGACAAGTTGTTCTTTGACTTCATCATTGTATTGACTATTGTAACCTTTGTAACTTAAAGAAAAATGCAATAATTTCTTATTGCTCAGTAAAAGTTTAATGTGGCGAGTTTTGCTAACTTTTGCGACGCAAGGCCTAGACATCAACGCAATAATAATCTTGCCGACGGGGAATTCGAAAACATTCCATTCCGCTGTTTACCACCATTCAGTGTAGACGCTCGACCCTTTAAACCATTAGGCGGGGATTGGACTTTGGGGTTTCTAAACATTGCTAATGCCCCGCTATGTGGGGCTATTTCAGCTATATATACTATCCTGCCATGTGGGGACATTATATCACAGACTGCATCCGGGGTTGCAGAGATCTTGTTGTGACAGAATATGGCTGTAGCCTTGATAGTAAAGTTGAAAATGACTCTGTGAATTCTTCTAAGAGTCGACAGAAATAAAAATTCAGAACTGTCAAAGAAAGGTGAAAATCGTTAGCTGTTTGCCCAGCTATTTATCAAATGAATATAATATTGTATTCTTGGGTTTCATTAAGTCCCACGAGGATGTTACACAATGGCAGATGGAGGTCAAATAATGAGATTCAAACTAGATTCTAATGAGATTCTTTTGTATAACTGACCTCCATGTGCGCTGAACTGGAACCTTATGAAACCCACCAATATGGGGAGTCAGGTTTGAGTAGTGGTCATCAATGGTGTCTACCCCCTCAAGTCCTGGGCTCTGCACGTGGGCTGAGATTTGTTGATCTCAGTCAGTGATGCTGAGGGTTTTTGAGGGATTTTCTTTGGGTACTCCAGTTTTCCTCCCTCTGCAAATTTCAATTTCACCCCAAGATCTGAGCCGTTGAGCGAATAAACAGCCTCTGGCTAGGAAAAATTGGTAACCACTTCCTTTGCAATAAAGTATTTAATATTTATAAATTATAATTTATAATATATATTATCAACAAAAATTGGTAAAGATACATATATATCGTATATTGTGAAAATAATTAAGATAAGGGGAGAAAATTTTTTCAAAGTGGTACTTTAATACATACTGTATTATAAGATATTATTTACATTTCGAATTATTTGATAATTATGCTCAAAGAACAAAATGTCTGCAGATCCCTAGGAAGTGCAAATGAAAACTCATTATACTCAAAGAAAACTGCTAAATCCAAGTTTAGTCAAGCAGCATTGGAGAGGAAAGTAGAAACTGATGAAAAGGAAGCAAAAACAGACAAAGATAAAGAACAGGTACATTGCTACTTTAATGGAAGAATCAAGTGAAACAACTACCTCCCCCTGATACATTAAGTGAGGCTTGGGCACAAAAATATTGCCCAGGGGTTAAGAATATTGAAAAACTTGAAGACCCTTTCTGGGTACAATGAGAGCATTAAGCTCTCACAATATCACCGATCTCAGTTGTGTTAAAAGCTAAATCCTCTACGAGCCAGGTGGCCCATGGAGCCGAAGCTTATCTCTGGTTTCTGCAGTGTTAAGCGGATGAGAGTCTTTGACTCCCCCTGGATGGGACACTAGTCCATGGCAGGTTAGCTCCCAGCAGACACTGGTACTCATTTACCTACCCCAGATGGATGGAGCTGACTTAGCTTAGGCAGGAAACAAAGTCGCACAAATCAGTTCAAATCTCAACAGAGCCGGGGATCAAACTGGGGACCTTGTGATTGGAAGGCAGAGATTTTACCAACTGAGCCAACCACGCCCACCCAAGATAAAAATTCAAATGATTGAGAGAATCAATAAGTCGAGTCAAAATTTTAACCTGAGAAAAAAGCATTGGTAATCCTAAACTCAACCCTAACCCCAAAGCCAACTCCGGCCCAAAAATAAACCTTAACCCTAATCCTGACAGGCGAAAAACTACTGACTGACTCATAACTTGACTCAATCATGGCTCACTGACTTATTTGACTTGTTTTGTGAACAGATGGGAGTTGAACTTTGACTTCCCCTGGATGGGACACTAATCCATTCTGATCACATGTTAGCTTCCAGAAGATATGCTGGTCTTCCATTTAACAATTAAATGCTCTAAGAATTGAAAACTGAGTCAACTTTGCATAAAAGGTCCCACAAATCTTTATATTGACAGAGCCTGGGATGAAACCTAGATTAATCTTGTGGCTGGAAGGCAGAGTTTATAGCAACTGGCTGAAAATCACTCATAAAATGATACTGAATAAAATAGCATGTGTATAATAGTTAGAATTTGCTGTTAGTATAGTGCTGGTACTGCCATCAAGACTATTAATAAGGGACGTGTCAAAACTTGACAACGTTATATTTTTCACATTTTAATGGTTTTTCAGATACAACGTTACAATGCATCTTGCACAATCTATGAAAAATATAATAAAATGAAAAGGATATAAATGGCATGTTGATAATTGACTTGAACTGGGTATATAAGAATTGATGACGATTTGATTGAATCTGGCAACAATGTGCTTTCTTATAATACCTTTTGCCTTGTTGTTTTCGTTGCACTATCCTTGGCATAGTGATAGAAAGCTTCAATAAATTGTTTGTAATCACTCCTAGGATTCTGGTAGACACAATCACCTCTTGAATGTTTGACAACATGGCCGAAAATATCTAATTGCATGGGCATATTTCTTTCAATCTCAACAGCTATTAATTCTTTTTGAGAAACGTTTGAACCATGCGACCACTTGTTGTTTCAAAGTCCCACAAGTGTTTTGCGGGACTACACTGACACAAAAATCGACACTTTGATTCCGTTATAATATTTTTTACGATTCCTCCTTACCCCTCCCCCCTTTTCGTGGTTATTCATATAGAGACTAGATGCTCTAAAAGCATGTAATCAGGCTACAATACAAGGTCAATAGAATGAATAATGGGAGGGTTAATAGTTGCAGGAGAATTTAAAACACCAAATTTGATAGATATGTTGGTTTTTGCATATGCATCATCGGAGCATGACTGTAATTATAATTGTGACTTTTGGGCTTCCTGTGCATTTTTCGGGAAATTTCGCGAGGTCTTACACTAAGTAATTGACCAAACGCAACTTGACAGATAGATAGATTGGCAAAAAAGTAAAACTAAAGTCGGGCCGACTAAAAATGTCTACAAGGATTCGGACAGCGACTTTGTAATTATTTTAGAATAACCAGAACAGTATTTATAGGCACTTCAAGTCTATCATGTAACGCAGGGTTAAACAGGGTTGCCACGATCTTTGAAAATCCTGGAAAGTTCTGAAATTGTTAATCCTTATATAGGCAGCTTGACCAAGAATGCAATTTTCTAACAGGAAAAAACAGGAAAAAAAAAAAAAAAGTTCCGTTTTTAGACTGGATTGCCACAGGCAACCCCGTAAAAAATTATGGTTTTTTAGTTAGGAACGAATATTTAAATGGCGTTTCTCCAAGCCTTTAAGATTCTGATCGCAAGGAACTTTTTCTACAAAATGGCTTCGTCATCATACGGTATTATTCTTAGATACTCAAAAGGGTGTAGTTAAAGGAGGGACTGAGAATGTACTGATAAAGTTCATTTCGAAATACAGCCTAATTCTTTTCGCCTAAAACATTTAGGAAAAAGTCTTCTTTAATCCTTTACAGTTGAAAATCGAAACCGAGCCTTCTGCAGGAAAACTGGTACATTACTAACTCGAAGTATAGATAGCACATGTGCTAGTCGCTAATGTTAAGCCACACTGATAATGGGCACTATGACCACGTTGGTAGCGGGCTTTACCCCATAAAAATAGTGAGGTTGAATGCTTGCAGCCATGGACAGCTGTATCGGCCTTTCTAGGCCTCATCAGCATGGCACAGCTAGCAAACGATTTGTTCTACCAACTTGGCTTAACAGCAACATGCACTAACATTTAAATTATTTTTTCACTGTCTGCCATCATGATTATTTATGGTGTATTATTTTAAAATGTACTCTGTCTCGTTGGTTGACCCTTTTCCCATCTGTTTGTTATATTTTTCTACTCTCGTATTTTTGGGACTCAATAAATTGAGATGCTAAATGTATTTTTATTTTCTTTGGTCCCAGTCCCATCCTCAGGTCATGCGAGCGCTTCATCTACGATTCCATAAATGGCTTGATGAATGGTTACAATCCAATGTGAACTCGGATGACAGTACCAGCTGTCACAACTGGTTTCTTGGTAATGTTGATGGACTCAAAGAATGCAAAACGTCGCGGAAACTCGACAAAGATGCTTTGATTGACGTTTACAAATATAGTGTCGATTACCCTAAAGCTGACACTTCCGCCCCGTCGACTGATCCCAATTTATAAGATACTAGTCGCCTTCTGTAAATTTATACATACTAAAATAATCTTTTAGCTCCCTTATTACCAGATTTCTCTTTGCATCGGCTATCATTACATTGTTATTTAGTTACAGACGATGTTAAAAGTTCTTAAAAGTGAAAAACGTTTTGGAGCGTAGAATTATCGAAAAATAATTCAATCATATACTTGTGATTTTTTGGTGTCTTCGTTACTTTCTGCCTCATTAGCATACGGCCTGAATTAGCGAATGAAACAGATAAAGATTTGACTTTAGTTCTTTAGAAAAATTTGGAAAAGGCAGAAATTATGAAACTTTTGGTTCCAGGCATGCTATTTTAGAAAGAACGAAAATGCTTGGATCTAAATTTTAGTAACCTTTATTTGTAGAATTTCCTTCAAACACGTCATTAGTATTTATATTATCAATAATTATCAATTCGGTAATAACCTATATTATCATTCTCATATATTTTTTCCCAACGTATGCTAATGAAGCAATTATGTAATTAAAGCTTACTAATTTCGCCTAGTGTGCGTGTGTGTCAGTATTGTGTGTCTGTGTGTGTATCTTTGCAAAAACCATCAAATTTTCGGTTCTGCGAGAAATTTCTATTAAATTTCCACTATTTATTTTTGTGGGGCTAGAAAAGTTGAAGGAAATGGGACAGACCAATATTTCATGTAGCTTTAGCAACATTCACAGAAAAACCGTTTATGGAGACATTTCAACAAGTCTCTGTGCAACGTTATAATAAGAATGTAACCCAAGCGATAGGAGCAATTGTTAATAGATGTTACACAGAGTCATTTGTTCCGTGGTTTCCAAATGTTTGGTCTGTCCTTTTTCTTGTATTGTAAATAGTTTCCTGGCACGTTTAAGTGCAACCTAAGTTTTTTTAGAAAATAAGAAAAGAGTATCTGAGGGAAAACTACATTTTTCTCTCTTGCTGGATTTGTATTGGATGTATAGAATAATAGAAGCATTAGTCAGCTACTTTGAATGCACTGTGGCTGACTTACGCATCGATCAAATCGAAGCTTAAACATCTCCCCCCGGGCATTTGAAATTTTGAAATTTTTATGGTCAAATTCCCCACCCCCGGGACAAGATTGCCGATCAAATGCCGAACCTTTTTTTTTTTTTAATTTTTTTTTTAATTTTTTTTTTAATTTTTTTTTAAATTTTTTTTTTAAATTTTTTTTTTAATTTTTTTTTTATAAATTTATACAGATCATATACAAATTATATCTAG
>JAOBBB020231573.1:0-20258 GCA_025331005.2 Zoanthus gigantus | reverse complement strand
AGATTAAATTTTAGATTAGTAAAGCTGACCTGAAAACAAACATAGAAACTCTAAATAGAGTTTTCTCTATTTTATTGATTCTTCATCATAATATATAATTATACAAAGTTTTTTGTTTTATCTGTGAAAGCTTGATAATCTAAAAGCAAATTAACTGAAACAATAACATGGCAAGTTGTTTTTTAACTTATCAGAAACCGATTAAATTAGTAAACTAATGCAGTTCTGTGGATGTATTTAAAGGTTTTAATATACACTCCAATAAATTTGTTTTATGTTTACTTTTTTTTGCAATGAAACTTGTGGTTTTTAAAAATGCTCCAGAATAATTTCAAAAGAATAAGATGAAAAGCTACACAAATTAGAAGTCACCGAAACGTTTTTGGAATCACAAGTAGTTAGTCGCTGGCATTTCTTTGACTTCAAATCAACGAAAATGCAATAGAATAACGGAGAGCCCATGCACCACAAAGAGCGTTACTATTGTCGTCAAGGTTTCATTAATAACTAAAAAATTGTAGTTTAAAGCTTACGTTCAAAGGATCCAGTACAACTTCGTAGGGCTCACTTTGTATCGGATTTGTTCTACCATCCGTGATAATAACCAGCACATTTGGTTTGGTTGGCCTATCACCCGTCTCCTTAGTAAAAAGTTGACTATCGGCTAGTCTCAGTGCCTTGTCGGTCCGAGTGCCTGAGCCAATCCACGGTAGGCTTAATATTTTGGCCTGCAGAAAATAAAGCTTTGTTTTATTAACCGATGTATTTAAGTTAGAACTCTTACATATATATCACACGAAAAATATATTCGCCTGACAAATCAAGTTTATATTTCAAAGATAATTTTTTTTAAAAAATGTATTTTTTAATAATTAAATTAATAATATTTTCCAAATATTATACTGCTTTACTAATTTTTTGCGAAGCGTTTGAACATGTGACGTTCTTGACTTTTCAACTGACGAGGAACGCCTTGCAGGATTCAATCCATGCATCACAATGTAGAAAGCAGAGTCAGATATTGTAAATTAGAATCGCAATGTATATTCATATTCAGAAGTTTTAGTTTTATACACTTGTATTTAAAAACTGCAGGTAATAAAAAAAAAAATTAATTTAAAAAAAATAAACTAACAGAAAAAGTAGTCACTTTCATTGTGAATATATATATATATTAACCTCTATTTTTTGTTTCCCCATCGTGTAGATGAATATTAAAGTTAATCATAGAAAAGAAAAAAGGGTCCACCGGCACCGTTGTTGTTTTAGAGTACTGCGTTCAAAACGTTTAAAAGTGGCTTTTTTAATTCAGACGGGAACTGTTCAAGGATATTTATAAAATAATTTGGATAGTACGAGCGTTTTGATTGGTCTACAAGTGTGTTTTCATAGCGCCATGAAGTATGACAATGACATGAACAATATGTTTGCCAGTATTCAAGTTGTGAGAATTTACAGTTTCATGAAAGAAATTAATGTATACATACGCGCTTCGTATATTATTTTCTCTTTGTTAAAACGGAATATAATTTTATTTAAGAAATAAACAACGTTCTCCGTGCCTTCATAGCCTGTTGAAAACCGAGGCGAACGCTTGGGAGAATTCGAGAGCAGATCAATGAAAACCCGAGACGCAGTCTACTTATAAGAGGCTGTGTAACTTATTCATTGCAGATTAGCTTCCACCAAAAGCTTTAGGTTTACTGGTTATTTAGGTCTTTGTTATTAAAATCGTAGCTGTATGGCGTTATTTCACTTGTTCATTTAAGAAATAAAACATGTTTTCCGTGCCTTCATAGCCTGGTGAAAACCGAGGCGAACGTTTGGGAGAATTTGAGAGCAGATCAGTGACAACCCAGGTTTTCACCTGCTCGAGAATTCTCACAAACTTTGCCGAGGTTATCAACGGGCTATGGAGGCACGGAAAACATGTTTTGTTTCTTTTACAAAATTATTATTTTCAGTCTTAACAAAGAGAAAGACGATATACGAAGTGCGTACTGTAAATTCCCACAACTCGGAGACAGTCATCCAGCTCATGTCATTTTCGTGCTTCATAGCGCTATGAAAGCACACTTGTATACCAATCAAAACGCGCGTACTATCCAAATTATTATTAATATTTTAATGGGGATTGGCCTTCTGTTCACACAAATCCGGTGAATCTCATCACTCAATATAGGATATTTCTCGAATACGCTGACGTCATGAAGGTCGGGTCACGACTGCTAAATCATATCATGGGTTCGATCTGTGCATGCCCATTGGCTAGTATTTGAAAATACAAATTCAGTTCGTTAGAGCTTGCATATTTATGTAGATAGTGAATCTAAACTGGAAACGATCGATGGATTCGTGTGGACTCAAGTGCCTGTACAGTTTGACCTAACCGGACCCAGATTCGTGTGGACTGGGTCTTAGATTTCAACTTAGAGTTGAATAATTTACGATAAGGCCATCCTCTATTATTTTTCTGTTTAAACCCAAAATTTGCATAAAAAATGTAGAAGCAGTTACTAATGAATGTATGCTAATACAGATTGATTTTATTTTATGTTCGCAACATGTCCAAGAGAATGCACAAGTATCATCGCGCACTAATCTCAACTCTGCGAAAGCGTGAAGTAGAAGTATGCGAACCAGTTGTTTAATTGTTTCAACTGAACAATTTACGCAACAAAGCAATAAATTTACAATAAAAGCACTATACATTTAAATAAAGCTAAAAACCGTAACTATTATGCTCGCAAAAGACTAAATAGCCAATTATTTTTTACGCGACCGACCGACCCTATATTTTGGTTCGAAAACCACTGTACGCTAAGACTGTATAGTGGGGATGGCCTAATTGAATGTGATTTTTAAACAAAAGTTAGAGCTTTTGTACCTTTACCAGAAAGTCTGAAAAACAAAAAGTTATTGGTTTAGTTAGGTTCTGTAACCTAAAATCACTAAGCTAGTATTTAACCTTACTCCTTTGCCTTTCATTCGCCCCTCACTTTAATATGAAAGGTGCTTAACTCATGAGTCAACTTCTGAGGTAGTGGATCACAAGTCACAAGTGATTTTCTTTTTGCAAATGACAAACATTTCACGGTGAGAAAGAGAAGCTTTAAAAATCAGCGCAATTGCAGTAAGCGTTGATAATTGCGCCATTAAAGTGCCACTTTATCTAGTGAATATAAGAATATAAACACGGAAGTCCTTTTTAGTGTATTTTATTTTAATTACTCCATTACAGCTAACTCACACGTTACCTAGCAATATCAGTAAACCGAATCTAATGAAAACCCATTAAGGTACTTGGTTAGTTTTACAGTAAACTTTTCTTCCTTTCGAAAGTTAATAATGGTAACAGGGAGTGCTTCAACCCAATTCTATCCTATTTCATTACATTTCCCTGAATATAAAGCAAAGTAAACAAATAGCCATTCTCAAGTCCACTAATATTAAAAAAACTTAAGCAAAGAGAACGGGTCGGAACAGTTGTGAACAAAAACCACTTTCTCTTTTAGAATTTTCTTGTTCGATATTTGATTAATTTTCTGTATTGAATTTGTACAAAATTTGGGACCATAGTTTAGCCTCGAAGGCAAACAAGAAATGTCAAATTTTGTAGACCTTAATGTTGTACACCGAATTACAAAAGTGAACTTTTCGCAGCATCTAAACGAAGACAACGGTAAGCTGGTTGTCGGTTCGCTGCATTCCAACCTGCAACGTTTGTATGTAAGAATCAAAGCTAGTGTTCCTAGCCATTCCGTCCTGGCTGCATGCCGTCCTCAATGCTTGAGCTCTTTATTGTAGTACTACAATTTACAGGTATGATTCCAAATGAAAAACATAATGCAATGCCCCTCAATTATTATTATAATATATAGACAATTAATAGCCAACAGCGACTTAAGTAAGTACTGCTTTACCTCACTAATTAATCTTTTTTTGTGACCATTTTGTTTTTATGTTAAAACATCGCACAGGCTTGGGCTACAAGACATGCTATCATTATACGCATACAAACACTTTCGCTCGATAAACCAAATTGGTAGCAAAAAATATGGAGGTGATGGTGGGATACAAGCTTTTAAAATGTTTAACTACAGTAACTGAGTAATAAGCAAAACAATTTCACACTGCTTCACTATGTCGCCGATTGCAGCTGTCATTGAATGTATGTAATAGCAAGTTCACGGACCATGTCCCCGCCCGTACAGTTCTAACGGACCAGCTATGCATACAGTGATTCACCCGAGAATCTCTCGAAGATATCCCGGATTTTGCTGTCACCTCCATATCTTCTTACTCAAATATAAACCATAAAAATGACAAAGACATTATTAAAAATTTAAGGGTCCAAAAAAGGTCTGTGGAAATCTGAAAGAATTCCGAACTAGAACGCCACACTAACACCAAAGAAACAAATAAATCTAGATAGTATTACGACATGCAAACTGTTATAAATCAATAGGAGTTAAAGCCAATTTAGTGTCTGTCCTGCTGCCAATCATTGCCAGTGACATGCAAAAGATCCTCCACAACTCTTTGCATGTCGTTGTTGTGCTTCTTCAACAAGGACTCGTTCAGTTTGCGGTCGAAGAACCCCATCTCGAGCAACTGGTCCATGGACGAATTCAACTGACAGCTGGGCGGTGATGTCACCAAAACTTGTGATTGGTCACCCTATAAGTTTATTTAATTATTACAATTTAATGGCAAAGGCAACATAATGATAGAGTGATAAAATAATAATAACAAACCCAAACAATTATAAAACTAGAGAAAGAAAAAAAAAGAATGAATTAAAAAGAAAGGGAAGAGAAAAAAGGAGAGAAACAGTAAAAGAAAAAAAATAGCCAGAGCCAATTTAAGGATAGCCTGAAAAAGAATCAAGGATCCCAAAAAAGGTAGACCACAGGTCTGAAAAACCCTCCCAAAGCCAATATAAGAATCAGAATAAAACTTCTATTGAATATTTAAAAAGATACATGCGAATCAGTTCAGTTCTTATCATTCATTTGTTTACTTGCTTTTTCTAAAGCCATTTTGCTTATTTGTTTTTTGGCAGTCAAAATAGTAAAATTTATTTCGATTTTTATTGTAAGCAAAGATTCAAATAAACAAAAATCTAAGATCGATAAAAACCAAAACTGGCACAGCTTTTATTATTTTTGAGCAACGTTAGGGTAAAATTTCCGTATTGGGGCGTACTTAATTATGCAGATAGTTTATGCATAAAAATCTCACCTATTTTCTATATAGCTAATCCTAATCCTAACCCAACAAGACCCAGTACGCCCCAATACGGAAATTATCCCCAACGTTAGTGCCAGCCAGTTCATCTGGCTAATAAAAAAGTTAAAACCTATATTATCGTGTAATATACAGGAGATCGCACGAACGTGAGTGCATTTCGCGATTAATGGGGGAAGCGATGTTCTGAAAAATCTTTGAGAACTTTAAAACATCGCCAGCGATCATAAATCACGAAATGCACGAGCAAATTCATGCAGTATTTTCTTTATCATATTCTAGGCGATGCATCGTAGGAGCTTTAATGAATACAGAGTTGTTCTTGCTCGTACTCGTCGAGTTTCAGTCGCCCATTTTGCCAAATTTTTAACCAGGACTGTGCAGTATTTTGAATATTGGTATTTTCTTTCGGTTGTTCAACATCATTTTGGTTTTACAACATTCAAATCTCGGCAAAACAGAAGAAAGTGCTTTACAACCAAGTGAAAGTATCTATGAAAACGAAGGGGATGGGGATGATTACAGTACAGTCGAAAATGAGCACTAAACACTGTAGTTTCAGGCATTAGTCCAAGGTAAATGAAAACGATGGTACAACCTCACAAGGTTATTTATTTTACACCATACCATGATTAGAATCAGACTGCAGTTGTACTGCTCATAAACTTACCAATGGTGAGCCACGTGCTATAAGAGTGACATCGCCATCCTGCTGGGCGGTAGTTTGGTAGTAAATTGCTGGGTTATCTCTCTCCGCAATGAAAAGGGTTTCCAAAGTGGAGTATGCTGTACGACCTGCGTTTGCCGCCACATCAATGGCGTTCTGAGCCGTTGCTAGCGCTCCAGACATAACACCCGATACAAAGTCACCATTTCTTGATGCAGTAACAGATGACGACACGATTCTTGGTTTAGGGTATGGTTTATTCATTTCATCAGCATTCAATATTGATGGTTCTGGTTGTGCTGAAATGGGTGTATTGGTTGTAACTGATAATGGTTGTAAGTTTAATGATTCAGAGACTGGTGCCATAGTTGCGTTGGCACTGACTGATGATTTTTGCGGGTTAGATAGTTCAGGTTGTGTTGCAATAGGAGCATTGGTAGTGAGTGACGACTGTTTGCAGTTTTCCGGTTGTCTTTCAATAGGAGCTTCAGCAGTGACTGGTGACTGTTGTGTGTTGGTCGGTTTGGGCTGCGTTGAAACTGAAACTTTGGCATCAAGTAAATGTTGTGGTTGGACAGAAATTGTAGAGGTACTTTCACCACTTTGTGTATCGGACTTCGGCCCAACTGATCCAACTGGTTTACTTATGTAATTAACTGGCCTATCTTCGGCCTGACTACTATACGGTGAAGATGATCTCAAGGGAATCAGTGGCACAGACGAGACCTGTAATTGAATACTGGAAGGTACTGGGACATGGGTCTCGTTAGTAAAGCTGGCCAAATGCTCTTCGTACTCAGTGGAACTGGTACTGCCACTATTGGTCCTATCACTTGTTTGTTCACTTGTTCCTGATTCTTCTTCACTGGTAATAAATGACGAACTGTGACTACTGACAGAATCAGAAAGTCGAGTTGTTCCACATACGTAGGGTTTGTCTGCTAGAGTAAATACAGATGGAAGTTTATCTGTCAGGGAATGGAAATCATGTTTGTTGAGACCAATTGGATTAGCTGACAAAGGCAGGTCGGGATCGAAACATGGAGGCATTGGTACCACAATGAAGTCATCTGAACTATCTGTGCAAACACTTTGAATGTCGTCGTTGTTCAGCACCACTAAAAGATTGAGAGTAAATATTTAGTACTCAGAAATATATCCTGTGCTATAAACCTAAGCAGAAGCTCTGGTGGAGGATGCATCAAGTTAAAGAATGGTTTATATCATAGTCTTATTCTTGAACATAAATAAACTACAAATGACTCAAAATGAGAGAAAAATAATTGGTTTACAATAGGTAACAATCTAGAAGCTACAGGAACATCACAATGAGATGTGCGTACATAACCGCAGCGGTTAATAATAATAAGAAACTATATGCAACAGATTATACTGAAAATTGCTGCAATTTATAACTTTGTAAAAATAAAAAAATAATAATTTATTTAGGTCTCTAAGCTTCTAGCCATGCAAACAGCACTAACTATTGGTGGACAATGAACTTTCACTCAACCGACAACAACATATAGACACTAAACGTTCTTATCCGAGAAGATGTGACAATCTAACCGTAGTAGATATCATAGCAAAGGCAAAGGATTCCGATCAATAGTACACATTGATAACAAATGTAAGCACCTCTAAGTACTGAAAAGTGCTACTAACATTACTGCTAAGCGCTATTAGTATAAACCTACTAATGGTCTAACACGCATTCTGCATTCTGATTGGCTACTCTACTAGAGGTCTATTTTTGATAGCCTACTAGTAGAGAAAAGATGACGGATCAAAATAGTATTAAGCCCCGTTTTGCAGTAATATCAGAGGATTTCATCGATAGTTTATTTTGTACATCCTTTTTTGACCGATCATTAGGTTTATACTAAAACAATTAGACCTCTCGGCTCTCATGGACTACAAGTTTGAATAGCCCATTCGGCCTACGGCCTCATGGTCTGTTGACTCGTAGTCAACAACAAGTAACAACAACAACAAGACCTCCTCGGGGTCTAATTGATAATTAGTGGATAAGCTCATAGTTCACTTATTTAACACACATATCTGTGAAGACGCGAAGATCTAACCATTTGTAGATATAAGGGGAAACACAGCACATTCACCTCAATTCTTTTAAGGGCCTTCATGTTGGTTTGTCCAAGAATCAAACCCTAGCCGCCTGCACGGTAGACTGGCACCTTGCCAATCAGGCTAAAATGGCGTCAGATGTATAAAAAAGTTCAAGAAAAAATAGGAAACTTTCAAACTCTGCTGCTTCTAGAATACCTTTTTAAAAGACTTCTGGGCTAGTGTTAGCAAAATTCAGTGTTTTCAGGTATTTTTAATGCTCTGAGTTTTTGTAGGGTTCCAGGCTAGGGCCTGGATAAATCCTGAATAATGCTGGCTACATGATCATACACAATTAAAATCAAGTATCTTACCATGCTCACAAACATTCTCAGGAAGGATCCTTACGCCTTCCATACAACCAACATCCCACTCAAGCTCCTGGCCTGTTACACTCACACAAAATGTGGAATTAGTTTCAACACTTTGCTCATTACCAATCCTCTGTGATGTTACCATTTCTATCAAAGGCATGTCTCCATTCAGTTTGGTTTGTATGGGCATCTCTTCAGAACTCAGATACTCATCTGATCCAGAATCATTAGCATCCTGTGCAAAATCGTTCAAATGTACAATATCCTTCACAAGTTGAGAAACTTGGAAGCTTGGATCAGCTTCTCCAAACGCCATGTCAATCAGGCTAATATTATCACTGTTTTTGGAGTTGCTAGCACCTAAATGACAAAGAAACCTGTTAAACTCGCAGTTGATGCAACCTTATTTACTCGCTCTCTTAAGGAATTTGCCAGTTCCATAAGCAGTATTTGATTTAATAATAAACTATTCTTTTTAAAAGTACTCCACATATACTACTAATTCTTTCTTTGAAATTAAATTATTATATCATTGAACTCTCAAAGGAATATTCTCAAATTTTATTGCGGGTAACATTTTGGAAAAGATATGTTGAACCTCTTAAATAAATCAAAGTGAATTATTTTGTAATAAGTCATTTCTAAGGTTTTGCTTCACAATGGAAATGTAGGATGCTTCCCCGATACTTTGATACTCTATTTGTCCTTCATTCTGAAATTCATAATTACAATACTAGAAGTTCTGAGCTCTTTCACATTCCTAATTGCAGAATCAATATACGTAAATTTGCTTTAAGATATCAAGGACCTAAATTTTATAATTCCCTAAGCACTGATATTCAGTATGCAATGAACCTATCCATATTTATTGGCAAGTTAAAAACATATCTTTTAGACTACTGAAATGCACTTCTTTTTTTGTTCCGTGTGTAAGTGTGTGTGCTTTTTTTATAAAAATATTTTCAGTTTAACTCCATATTATTTAATTTAAACTTGAGTCCACCTGACCATTTTTGAGACAATTTTAATTATCACTGCTTGTAACGAGAGGAGGACCATCTCGCACAAGCCTTGTGGTTTTTATGGTCCTTCTCGCCACCTTTTTTTAAATTTTCTATTAATCATATTTATGCATTCATCTATTTATAGTTGTTATAAGTGTGACAAAATAAACTGAAAACTAAACTGAAATTTAAGTAAAACAAAGTTTGGTTGTCTTTTGGAACGTTTTAAAGTCTTTTAAATTTCTAGTAAGTACATCTTTTTTTCTTATTCTTTGCAATGGTAACAAAATATTATTCAGCTGTCAGCTGAGAGCAATTTAAAATCTTTAAATGGTATACTGTTGAAGGCTATCAATGAAATGAAGAAACAGTAAGTTAAATATTATATATCATGTAGTAGCATCTTAAATCTTATTCTTTTTTGACTGATTTATGAACATTTTTGGATTTGACTTTAAGTTTTTGTCATCAAGTACTTATCACGAAAATAACAATCCACTAAGCTGTATGTGCTGATTTGAATTGACAAAGTGAAACTGATACTCACCTTGTGCATCTTGTTTGGCAATAAAGCCTTGTTCACAGCTCTCACAGACTTCAATTTGACACCAAAATATGGGACCAAAAACAATACCTCGATGCATTAGACGCCATTTGCTAAAACATGATTAAAACGTTTTAAATAAAAAAACTTTTTTGGTTGTTTGCAGATCTTGAAAACTAATAGTAATAAATTGAATAAAGGCATTAAAAATATTAATTTTAAATTACTAATGGACTTAATGAGGATGAGGACCTAATGGAGATGTTAGGATTGAAGGAAACAGTGGTTCAGATGGCAAAGGCGAATGGAGAGAGATGGTATGGGCATGTGTTGAGGAGGGATGATGGGCATGTTTTGAGAAAAGCGTTGGAGTTTGAAGTGAAGGGCAAGAAGAAGCTTGGACAACCAAAGAAGCCATGGAAGACGTACGTGAAGAAGGAAAGCAAGAGTTGGTTTGGAGCAGAAGGATGCCATGAATCCAGTGAGATGGAGAGTGGGAGTTGGAGATATTGCTGTTAGAGGGTATCCGGCCACCCCTACTTATGGGAATAAACCTGGACCAAAATTGGATTGATTGATACTGAAACTTAATATTAAACTAAATTATTAAAAACAAAACAACAGTAACATGATATTAAAGGCAAGGAGGACTCAGAAAAAATCTGAGTCCCAGATGAGGTTTGAATCCACGACCCTTTGTGATCTAGTCAGATACCCTAACCACTGAGCTACAGGAGACTCTATGGTGAGCAAGGGTCAATTTTCTGGGTCTCAACTGAAACTGCATTGAGCAACTACACAGCCAGGTAATGACTCACACACATGAACTCACTAACAGCCAACCAACCTCCAAAGTGAGTATATTAAAGACGAAATAACAATAACATGATATTAAATGCAAAAAAAAAACTTGGACAAAAAAATTGTGGAGGCAGCATGGCTCAGTCATCAGAGTTGGGGGTTTGAATGCGGAAGACCCCAGTTTGAATCCCCGACTCAGACTACTGAGTGGATTTGTCCTCAGTGATCCAAGGGGCAAATTCACCACGCTTTGTAAATAGCCAACTGGTTTGCCTCCTACCAGTTGAGATTCTTAACTGGGATAGAGGGCGATTTTGATATGATACTGAAAAGCCCCTATAGAGGAGTTGTCATTAAGTATTAATTTATCTATTTTATAGTAAGTACCTTTCATAGACTCCTGGGATACTGGGTGCTACAAAGTCAACAGTAATATCTGACTGATGTCCTGGTTTTAGTAATGGAACATTGATTTCACTACTATCAGAGGCCAATGCAATATTACCCTCCAAACAAAGGAACTGTATAGACGGGGAAAAGATCAGGTTCAACTAAATATAACCTAACAATAAGTAACTTACACATGAAGTCTATATGAGGCTATAAATACCATTTGGCAGTATTTAGGTATGTTTTAATAGATATATTGCTACAATGCCTTCTTTAATAGCTGCCACTTCAAAGTCCATTTCCCTGGATAATTTAAGCTGTTATGCACTAGTTATACTTAGTAATAACTACAACTACATTCAACCTCTTAAAAGAGGAACTACTGCAGTGATTGTCCAATTATGCAGCACCTATTGATGTAAAATACATTCAGGTTGTATACGTAATGAGGTTGTAGAGGTTCTTCCCTAAGCTAATATCACGTACTTGTGATACAAAATGGATAGATTACCTGAAGAAAATAAACAAGAAGGATTTCAGAACTGACATAGAAACAAATTTTTAAGAAGAGCCTAATGTAATAAACTTGGAGATTCATCTGTTCAAAATGCTTTGGATTCTTTTCTTACCCATTAAGGATCACCTGTTAGAAAGTTACAAAAAAAAGTGCTTCTCAAGTTGAATGCTTAGAAAAGTTCTGAGACACTGACAGGAATGGAACCCGCAACCCTCTGATTACCAGTAATCAGAGGGTTGCAGTTTTGATTACTGTCAATTTGAGGAGCATTTTTTTTCTAATTTTTAACAAAACTCCATATAGCCTGTCACAAATCTTGGTAACATCTCTGTGTAGCACACATTAGTCTTAACTGATTATTTTTGTTTTCAAAGGAATTTTCAAAAATAAAACAAAGAATAGAAAGGGTAACAACAGAGTTCCAGCAGTACAATACGATTGTAATGTTCCTTAGAGACTGAAGACTGTACATTTACCTTAGTTTTGGAGTTCCATTTTAACTGACCATTATTCTTTACCACCCAACGCTTGGTGAACTAGACCAAAATTCAAAGAAACAATGTATTACTGTGCAGTTGGCAGAACAGAAAACTCCAGACACCATGTTCTATATTGTTGCAAACCACATCAACATTAATATTTATTAAATCTTTAATATTTACCTCTTCATCTGGCTGAAGTTTTGTTCCATCAGGAATGCTAGCATCAGCAATGAATTTGGCTTTCAGATGCGACTTCATCCTTTCCTCACTACTCTTCTTCCTGTTAGTAAATTTTTTCAAACTAATTATGCACCAGAAAAAGATGTCAACTATCCGGCAGCATACAATAACAGATGGTAAGTTCATTACAAATAATTTTGAACCTATCTTAGCTCACACCATTAGCATTATCTCCATTCTATTTTTTTTATATCAGTGCTGAGATTTTTTGATTGCTTTTTGGCATTCCAAAAAATTGGAAATGTAGACGAAAGCAAAAGAAGACAACAAGTGAATTCTAATGTGTTCAAACACATAGTGTAATTATAAACTAAGGTTTTTGCATGGTTAACCATATTATTCACTTTTTTCACTCTTCAAACTTTAAAAGCAATACAGTATGTAAAACTTGTTGACCACAAATCATTGTAATTATTATTTATTCAATATTAGTGCTGAATTCACCTACAGTAAGCAAGGAAATCTGTGACAAAATTATTTGCTAGCTGGCTACAAGCATGACAATTCAAAGCAAAAAAAAAATTAGGGAGGGAGGTGGGGTTTCAAAATGACCCTCCCAAATTTATGATATAGTTTTCTAGGATAAACACAACTTGTCAAAAGATGATTCTCTTACCTAAAAATCTGTTTCTTCAAATTTAAATTAGTTTCAACAATAACTTAAACTAAAAATATCTTAACAAAAACTTACTCTTCATCAAAATCCTCACAGTTCCCTCAATACAAAATCATTATAGTGCTCATGATATCTGTGAGATTGCAGTTCTTACAGTTGCACAAAGTGGTTAGGCTCACCTTCTTCGCAGTTTTTCTTCAATTCTTTCCCTTCTTCGCAACTCTTTCTCTCTTTGTTTCTCATCTCTGATTTTATCTTTAGCCAGTCGTCTCAGATCCTTTACCCTATGTTTACCATGGTGTTTTTCTGTTTCCACTTCTTTCTCCATTACTCTGCTGTAAAGACAATGCTTCAGAACTGGAACCATCTTGCCATTCTTGCGACCCAGCCCTAAGACTGGATAGCGCAACTTGATAAACACATGATACTCGTCATGGATTCCTTGTTTGCCTTCACAATCTTCACAAAGATCATAGTCTGCACAATTTCTATTAAAATTGATAGAAAGATATTTTTTAAACTGAAATTCTTAAACCCACTTATAAAACTAGCTATTTGAATAACAACAATCTAACATACTTTTGCCTGTCAAAAAATTATAGTCTGCACAATTTCATTTTTTATTCAAATCATAAATGCTTTAGGGACTGTCTAACTTATATTATTCACACAAATCAAATTCTATATAGATTCTATTAGTACTTAATAATAAAATAATTAATATATTATCATTTAATTTTTCAAATTCTTAAACTACTATGATTTATAATTGGCTCTTAAATGAAACTAAAAAAGAGACCGGTTAATATACTTCAGGTCTTAAAAAACTAAGACATGGTATGTTACAGGCCTCCCTCTTGTGCTGCAGACATTTAAACAGAGAACAACAGAAGGATGAATAGTATACTGAGCACTCTAATCTGGCCACTACCAAAACATAATGTCGGTGTTTAGGAATATTGTTACACTTGTTTAATATTTAATGAGTTTCCCTAGTTCTATACCGTAACTGCAAGAAACAGATCAATGAACTTTACATATTCAATTGTAATTAAAGTTATTAAATAATTTATCAAAATGAGAAGACATCGAATTATAATTATGAAGACTAACAAGGGAACATTTTCAACAGTTCCATAATTGTTATGTTTTATGGGATGGAGCGATTGGCCCCACCCAAACAAGCAACCTGGAGGGCCAATGGTTTTCTTTCCCTTGCCACTAGTTCAGGCTATTTAGAGGCGTTGGACTCTTGCCTCTCACTCCTGTCACTTGGCTTCCAAAGCTTTCCCAGGGGCTACAATGACACTCACCCTCATTCTTCCCTCACACGGGAACATCAAACTTTCCAAAGCTTTCCCAGGGGCTACAATGACACTCACCCTCACTCTTCCCTCACATGGGAACATCAAACTTTCCAAAGCATTCCCAGGGGCTACAATGACACTCACCCTCATTCTTCCCTCATATGGGAACATTGAACTCTCCAAAGCATTCCCAGGGGCTACAATGACACTCACCCTCATTCTTTCCTCACATGGGAACATCGAACTCTCCAAAGCATTCCCAGGGGCTACAATGACACTCACCCTCACTCTTCCCTCACACGGGAACATCAAACTTTCCAAAGCATTCCTAGGGGCTACAATGACACTCACCCTCATTCTTCCCTTACAGGGAACTTGACAGAAGGAGAAAAAAGTGCAGACATAAAACATTTAGTAAGATGTCCAATACAAAGAGAGTTGAGGAAAAGGCTTATATCATGACAAAGGGATGCCGTCACTGGTGGCAACAGCGGACAGGAATGTTCACTAGACAAGACAGTTTTGCCAGCCTGATTCTCCAGAGGGAGAGAAGAAACCCAGGTGAACATGGAAAATTTTGTCAATTCTGTATATGGAGCCAATTACAGCTACTTACCCACACTTATATCGCACACCAGTAATCGCCTCTTCACACCCATCACAAATAATACCATAATGAACAACTAAAAAACAGTAATCAAAAATAACTTCAGATACAGTATTTTGAGATACTGGAAATAATTTAGTATTTTTTAAATATTTAATTTTTAACTTTAATTATTTTAAAAGCATTTGTCAATGAATAAGTTTTGGATTTTTAGATGCTTTCATATTATTCCCCATGGCTGGGTTCATCTGAATAATTCTCCTATTTCAAGGTGACAAAAAAATAATGTCCTTTTAGCAATGTCAAACAAGGTAACTAATTAAAAGTTTTTACCTGTGCATAATAAACACCCTAAATATTTTTCAACACAAACAAAAAAAGTTTATTCTTTTAAACAACAAAACCTTCAAAATCAGCCTCTGAGTCTGATGTATACATCCTCTAGTGAAGGAATCATTAATATTATTTTATAAGCATTCTCAGTTGAGTTGAAGATCAAACCATCTTCTGATCTACAGTAAAGTGTTCAAAACCGTGCATTTCAAGTAAGCTGCCAAGATCACTTCTGATAGATTGTTATTCTACGCTTTGGAAATCCATAAGCAGGTTAATTCCTCACAAGGCCTTTGTTTGTTTTTGTTGTGGTAAACTCATGGATTCCATTGGTCATACACTGCAACCATTCTTTTCTAGTAATTACAATGTTTAGATACATAAAGGAGCAGAAAATTTATATTTTAAACCACCAGGAATGACAGCTAGGTCAGTATTTTCATGTTTTTTTTTTAAATAAAGCTTTCACAGTAACAGACTCATGCACCTACAAAGCATCATAAACAAGTGAACTTCTCCAACTCCTCTGGCTGGCCATTGAGTAGTGTATGCCAGGCTTCAACAGCCAACTTCTCCAAATTTTCTTTATTTTCTTTCCATCAACACACAATGTATGAGTAGAAGCTCTATTTCCATTCTGCTTGAGCAAATTGGCAAGTTTTCAATTTTTCAAAATTGAAATTATTGCTTTGACCTTTGTTTGCTGCAAGTCTAGTTACCATAATGCATATCTCATAATCTTTGGCAAAAAGGTAACAAGCTTGAATAACTATAATAATTACTGAAATTGCAGAAATTGTATAGCATATATATTTAAATGAATTTTATAAAGTAAAAATTATTCATTCTCATAAGAACAAATTATGTTCCCAGTGTAAATCCACATCATAGCTGATCAGTTCTGGTGTGTTGTGTTTTTCACCTCACAGACAGACTTCAATGTAATTTCAGTTCTATGTATAACAAAAAAATGTGTAAACATTCTAAAGGGTAACAGAGGACTTCTTACTTTCAGACCTTCAGACAGGAGCTGAAGGGAGGAATGGCTTACTAGAAAGTGGGACATTTTTTCAAAAACCACTAAATGAAATGCTGAAATGCAGATACCTGAAACGTCAAACAGTTTGAACAGCACCTGGCATGATGACGAACAATACTATTAAAAAAGCAAACAATACTTCCTTCCATTGGAGCATCTTTGTTTTTAATGGAGGTTAGGGGAAATCTTTTAATGAGGGAAGGGCTTAATGGAATGTTGACACTGTGGGCATGCAGGACTTTTATTGGACAAAGGAAGGCTCACTGGAATGGGGACTTGTCAGAACATTTATGTAATAAAAACTGAATCAAATGGAAACATCTTATGTTTTTGCATTGCTGTGCTCTTGATGTGAAGAGTAAACCAACATTAATGTTGTATAGAAAGCTACACTGTGAAAGGCTAGTATTGAGAATTCATAATACTTATTAGATATTTACCGTAGTTATTCACTTTTAAGCCGCACTCACTATTAAGCCGCACCCCCCATTTTGACAAAGATAGCAGAGCGGCTTCATGAGCAGTTTGTTTCGGAAAATACTCAGTTTTAAGCCGCATCCCGTTTTTTAGTAACAGAAAGTTCTTAATAAACACGGAACAAAATGACCAAATTTCAAAACAATGTTGTTTTCACGCAAAAAACGTTGAAACAGTCCATTCAGGCGATAAACAATGTGTGGAACAATCCAGATTGAAAGTATGCATACATACATAGTAATTTGCGATCTTGCTTTTAGCAAAAATTTGACCCAAAATGGCATGGCCCCTTTAATTTTAAATGATAAAGAATAAGCCACGAGAGTGCTGTGCACGAGGATAGCTATATACTGATTCATCAACGTCGTCCAAGTTGCTCTAGTGGCGGGACTGAATTGACAGAAGTATTATTTAGACAATATAACTTCTGAACTAGCTACTTCAGAACTTCGCTCGTTTGAGTAATCTGAATGGAGCACCGTGAACGAGTCTCTTCATCTACGCGTTAAATTTGTTTAAAGAACACCTCATTTGAATGTCAGTCACCACAAACTGCCATCTTCACGGAATTCACCAACTTTCTTTAATTAACCGTGTAAAATGTTTCTCTTCTGATCACAAAAAACCTAAACATCTTTTTTGACTCACGGATACTCCTTATGAGTAGCAGTTAGTTATAGCTGGGACTTTTAATTAGCATAAATTTTTGTGAAACAATACAGTCCTCCAGACTGCTTTGCGCTGTTGGTTTGTATTTTAAGTGTCTGACATGCAATGTTTATCAGTTTACATAAACTCGTTCTCCTTTAGTTTTACCGTTTGAGCAATCTTGAGATCGATTCTTTTATTCGTTAAGTGAACTGGTTTAATTGTTTGTTATTAAATGCATATTTGTTCGAAAATTTAAAGCCGAACTTAAAAAATCAGAGGGAAATCTGGGAAAATATTCTCATTCTTTGATAGGAATCTTGAACGACTTGTGTGTGGAGGAAGCTAGTTTTGGTCTGAATTATAGTTCTGCTTGTGCGCAGTATCCGTGAGTTGTCTCACTGAGACTTTTGATTAACTGTGCAGGTAACCCTGATTCTGTCAGACTTCTTGATCATCTCGAAAGCACTAGACTAGAATAAAACGTCATGTGCCCCACCCACTGCTTGAGACACACCCTTGACCTTATTAACTATTCCCAGACAAACTGACAATATCATTACCGGTTCTCCAAAATGGTTTAATTAGCCAAAATCCACTACACTTTCCTGTGCTACCTAAAAACAAAAACAGTGCCACTGTACAAAAGATCTGTCTCCTTTCAAAAAAAAACCCAAAAAAACTCGGTATACCCCAAGCTCCTGAACTGAAGAGGATGAACCCTGAACATTCTGTCCTGTGTAAAGTAACACTCCAACATACCATACAGAACTGGTCGATTGGTAAAAAATCTTTCTAAAACAATCAGGCCTTAATCGGCATACGCCACTTGTTACCTTGTCACCAGACCCGCAGTCCCAAGTTACAGCGACGATTTCAATTAGGCCGAACGATTGAAAAGAAAAACAGAATGAAAATGTTAACTTGAAGACGGTCACTGAGTAGACTAAAAATATTATTTTATAATATTCTAAGCCTATCTTTTTAACATATAAAACAATTAATGGTAACAAACTCAAACTAAACGATGAGAAACGTTGACTTCAACAACATCCGCGTTAGCATTTTCTTATTTTCCTTTCTGATAGTCTCAACATTCTCTTTAGCACCGGTTCTGCATGCATCGTTCTTCTTTGACACTGCACATTACGGTTGCCATCCTGTGTTCATACGTTGGCTTGCTCTTTCCTTGCTCTTTACACATCAAGCCTGTTTTGTTATTTATGCACGCGCACTGAAACCAATAACAGTTGGGAAAGCGACATCAAGTCCCAGTCCCCCATCGGGTTTCATAACCAGTCTCCTATGCTATAGTGTTACCCTGCTAGAAAAATTTGTAAACAAAATGTGTCTAGTCTGAAAAAACCAGAAAAGCTTGTCAAATAAAAAGCCTCTAAAAAACCTATCACACCAAATAACAAAATCCATCGACAAGTTTAAACACTTTATATAGGTTCAAAGCATGTTAACGCGTAAGCAATGTGTGCTGATATTTTATTTGGAATCTGTTTTGCAAGCTTTTTCAACAACTGTCGAAAAAGCGTCTTAACAAAATTATTCTCAAGAGATGATCTTTAATTTATCATATTCCTCCTGTGTACTTTCTAAAATTGTGTTTCTGTGTAATTTAAACATTAAGAAAACTATCGGCATTGGAACTGTTTGATATTTTGGTTAAAAGACATTTATTACTATTCAATGAACTACCAAAATGCTTCTATTTTACCAAAACATTTCGTTGTTCCGGCAAAGACGAAAAAATTATCTCAGCTAAGAATTGGCAACCATTCCATTCACCAACAGGAAAATAAATGAAACACGTAAATTATCTTTTCTGCTAGTTACAAGATTTCACAATACGGTAAATCTCGTTTAGGTTCCAAATCTTGTTGAGTTTCCAAGCTTTTGAATTTGTCCTTCGCAATGGTTTTAATTTAATATATGCAATGTATCTCTATCCAATGAAAGACGGAAATGAAATGATGCATAAACACAGAAATCATAGCATATTCCCATAACATTTATCTTCCTTGTCTGTCTCTTGTCAGTAATATGACTTAAGATTCTAAAGACCATATCCGCGCTGTTCTCTTTTCCATATTATTACGGTTCCCTGTACAAAATAAAAAAGATCCACTTTGATATTGTTTCGCAAAGCATTGGAAACTAAATTAGAACTGGAACTAGTTTTACGCAGAAATAGGAAAACTTCAGTCACCATTTTGGTTAAGTTGGTTCTTTGAGTATATTTTATGAAGTTTAAATGTTTACTGTCAAAGAATTGCGAGACAAATCTTTAGATTTAGTGTTTGTTTTTGTCTTTTAAAATAAAACGAATAAATATTATACTGGAATCCCGGGGGGGGAATATTCATCAGAATTTTGAGTGGGGGTGTGCCGCTGGACCTTCACAAACCTGAGCCTGTTCTAAACTCGGAATGGCTTGATTTTCATACCCTGTTCTAAACTAACTATCGGCTGAGACCTTCAGGCGTTGTGCACGCAAGCAGCGAGACTGGCTCAGACGAGAAGTTACGTGTTGTCAATGAATAGATTCTGATTGGCCAAGAGAGGCATTTGTATGGTTAAACCAAGCTTGTCTACTGCTAAACTCACCTCGCGAGATGGGTTAAAATCTGAGCAGATAACAGGAATTCGTTGCAGTTGCAGAGGAATGGAACAAAATCTCAAAATTTTAACCATGGTTAAAAGTTGTCGTGTGAACCCGCCCACAATCAGTGCTTTATATATTTAATATACTTTCATGTCATTTCATTAATTCTATGCGTACCCAAATTTACGGTGTTCAACTTATCCATACAGAAAATAATGCCTTGGGATCCCTGCAGTTACCTCATACATTACATTAACTGGCTGCGTTTCCAGCGTGGTTAGTCC
>JAOBBB020231486.1:0-11418 GCA_025331005.2 Zoanthus gigantus | reverse complement strand
ACTATTTTGATCCGCCATCTTTTCTCTACCAGTAGGCTATCACAAATAGACCTCTAGTAGAGTAGCCAATCAGAATGTACAAGTCTTTATTTTTTTAATCAATTTCATCAACTCAACGGTCGACACAGAAAACAAGATGAATAAATTGTGATTCAAGTTAGCTTACACTTTTAACGTTAATTCTGTCCATAATTCTAGATCTTGCTCTCATCTCATCTTTTGCTCTCGGGCTGAGGCGAAAATCACTAGTTATTGCGGCTATATTTTGACAGAAAATTATGACTTTTTTTTTCATATTTATATTTTACTTGGTGGAAGGGGTGGGGGTTGTGGAATACACGAGCTCTTTTGTGCTGTCTTCTGTCTCTATTAAATCCTCTCTTCCTCGTCATAAGCATTAGTTTATCCAGCCCATTACTGGTCTACCTGTGGTGAATGTTTTTTCTTTTTCGTCGACCTTAAAAATATGTATCCCACAATTCCTTGCTGCTCCAGCTCGTTATTAGACACTAACGCACACTAAAGTAGTTGCAGAAGTGTACTTATATTTAGTAACGAAAGCCAGACTTATCAGGACTGCATAATTGAGAAACTATCAAACGAACTTACCAGTGCATGAAAACACCGGTTGAAGTTACTACTAAACAAGTTAATTTAGATAAGAGATGACAACAAGAAAACTACCATTTTGGATTTTAAGAAAAACATTTTTGAAAGAGCAAGTATCTTATGTGTTTTCATGACTGTTTGAAACAAAACTGCTATTTTTTTTATTTATAATTTTCCCTCGCAATATCTCCTTCCTGTCTTAGCTTCTTCTCTGATACACGTCCATACAACCAAAGTTAGTGGAGTCGACTGGTTAGGAAACTTGACGACTTTCTTTGTTATAATGTTGTTTCTTCTCCTCAACTTTCCCCATTGAATTATGACGTTGACCGTGCACAAATAACAAAAGGCTATAAGATGTTAATAAGCAAACGGCCAATAGATTAATGAAGCATCACACCTAAAGCAAAATTAAAGATCCTAACCTCGACGGTGCACAAATAACAAAAGGATTTGAGATGTTAATGAGCAAACGACCAAAAGACTAATGAAGCATCACAACAAGAACAAAAAAAGATCCTGGCCGTGACCGTGCACACAACATGAAAGAAAGAAACAATATACTTTTCTTTGTAGTTTGCTTAGTTTCCTAACCAGACCACTCTAACAACTTTGATACAACATGCATACCTTGGTTTAGTCGGCATTAGTGGAAGGAGTTTGACAGCAATTGACGACACGCAATGAGTCTTCTTTTAAATCTATTTTATTTTATTTTTGTTTATTTAATAATAAATCCTTATCTAATAACAACATATTGCTATTTAAAGGGAAAGACAGTCCAAAAGAGACCTTTGTATATAGCTATACAGCTCATTCCAAGCAACTTTTGTTTTCTCAATTTAAAACTTGTAGTTGCTGTGACTGCAATCTTGAACGTGGGCAGTAAGGCGACTTTTGTGGCGAGCATTACCTCTTAACCGATCTACAATAAAACTTGTAAGCCTGAATGTTAGCATTCATATATATGGACGGCTATTTCGGCTCTTTTAGGCCTTACAATCAGCATGGAATGTATTTATTTGTTTAGTTATCCATTTGATTTATAATAAACTTTTATCTAATAACAAGATCGATAATAATGCTATTTTAAGGAAAGGACAGTCCGAAAGAAATCACAAGGCTTATGATATTTGGACTGTCTTTTCTGCCCTAGTTGTACGAAATTTTACAGTTATAAATTAAAAAAGAAAATAGTTATCACATTCTATAATAAATAAATCTTGAATCTACAGGTAATCTAATTGTAAAATAACAAATTTTTAATTGTTATATTTTAATATACATGCATGAGAACTAGGATTTGAGAAGATTAGACATAGTCATGACCAGGGTAAAAGTGCATAAAAAGCCCTTATTATTTGCCATAATTTATAATTACAGTAGAAATGTGATTATTTATTCGCTTGCATTCTACTCCAATAATTTAATATAATTGCAAGAATAACTACGTGCAGTTGTTCACTGCCTATTTTTCTGAAAAAAAAAATTATTCAACAGGTAACCGAAAAGCATCGCGGGAAATAAACGTAGTCAGTGGAGACATTTTAGTATAAGACGCAATGCATTTGCCCCTCGATTTTGTTGTAGATAGCGCTTTAAGTTTTTACTTACAAAATCTTAAAGAAAAAAATTATTTTTTAGTGTTTCTTGTACGACAATGGCTTCTCGTAAAGAGTGCAAGCTGTCTCCTTCGCAAAACATTTGTTTTTCCATCTCTTCGCAAATCCCTCTCCTTCGTCCATCTGGTGAACCGAGGACCACACCAACCTCATCCACAGACTCGTTATTTTTCATTGAATGACTCTTCTTAAGATTAGGGGTTAATATAGTGGACATTTTCTTAATTTCGCACTCATCTACTGTGTTTGTGCGAAACAGCTTTCTATTAGAGTCCAATTTTTCCCTACCAGATCCTAAATCGCCAACACTTCTTCTCCTTTGTCGCGAGTTTTTCTGTTTATCGGTTTTTTGATCATGTACAGTCAAGCGCAAGCTCTTTAAAAATGTTTGGCTCCTTAAAAACCATTTATGTTTCGTTTGGGGTTCAAATGTTTTACTGAGACCAAACATTTCGTGCTCAACTATTTCGTTGTCACTGTTGTTCACCTGCTCGTTTTTCGACTGATCGCCGGTAAATACAAAGTGTTTATCCATACGCAACTTGTTTGCTAACTTTTAGAATAATACTGTAATCCCTTCAGTAATTATCAAAAGCCAACGATGCGTCACCTTGTTATCTCCTTTATGTAATGTTTACAACATTTTCTGCCTTGAGCTAAATCTTTGAACCAATAGTCTTCACAGAAATTGTGTGAAAAGGATTTTACGTGGTCTTTTGATTTCGCAAATCTTTAACTTCTGGTCGAAAGCCCTCAATGATAATTTGACGAATCTTTTCGTTCGCTCGTCTGGTGTCCAAATTAAGCCGGCTTTTAAACAAAATGTTATTAGAATGTAAACTTGTGTACTTTTGTTAGAGCCTCGCTAATTTTACTTATAAACTAATGCCTTTTAAAATGTATTAAGTTCTCAGTCACCATTTTTTCTTTATCAGGATAAAATCAGGAACTTCGATGAGTGAGTATCGATCGAAGTAGATCTGGGAAGGATCAGTTTAGAAAGTGCCGTTAAAATACAACGACGTATACATAGTCATAAATAAATCCTTGCGCCTCCGTGTCTTGCACTACGTTTTTTTCTAGTACTAAAAATGCAATTTGCAATTCCATATGCCTTTATATTGAGATTATTGTTGTACATTCTAAGAACGAAATTGTACCGGATGACAAATTCCCATGTTCTGTTGAACTAAGTCCATAAATCAAGACATTAATGCTAAAGACCTTTCAATCGTTTCAATGACTGTGCGAATCTATTTCAAAAAAGAAGTCGCTTTGATTGTTGCTTCAGTAAAAGAAAACATTTAATGTTCTGTTTACTTTGTTTAGAAATCTTCGAGAATTATAGTTAGTTCTCACTGACAGCTTTTCCGTCTTTAAAAGGCAAACTATTAATATTTTTCTAAAAAGTTTTGTGATTCAAACAAAAAAAAAAAGCTAGAGGAATTGTGTATTTCAAAAGATGTCTTAAAACCTATAAATTTTTTTCTTGAAAGTAACAGCAAAAATGCCGTAGATAAAAATAAACTCTAATGCAAAGTACTCAAATCGGCATGCATTCTTCAAATTAAGATAAGTAAAACTTTTCACCGTTTCGTGTGAGTTCACTCGCATGTTTTGTTGTTTCTCAGAAGTGATTGTCAATCTCTTTGCTATTGTTTTAGAGTTGAAATGGATAAACTTGAATACTTTTTTCCATGGCTTCCGTTTCATTCAAGCGTTTTTCTGTCATAGTACACTTTACATACGATGTAAATGGCATATCTTATAGATCGTTAACGTTTAATTTAAACGATTCTTGAGCCAAGCTGAGTATTTCACAGAGTTTTCATTCGGATAATCTTGTTGCACGAAACTGGATGTCATTGATATATTGAACTCGTTCAAAACTGTTTTTTTTTTTAGCTTTTTTGTGCTTATTTAAATTTTAGCACCGCATTTACTAAAGAAACGTTATATTCACTTGTTTTACACAGTTTATTTACCTGGGACTGGGTATTATACAATTTAGCATCTTAGTAAATAAAAAAAATAACTATTGTTCATGCATTGAAACAAAGTGGTTGACATGGAAACAAATTTTCTTGCATGACTTAGGGTTTTTAACAGAAAAAAACTGAAATCCTAATTGGAAATTCAAATGTTGATATTGAAACGCATCGTGAGCTTGTATTCAAAATGTTTGTGAAAATGATTTAACTGAATTCAAAGCAGGCAATGATTGAGTATGGACATCCCATTTTTTTGTCTGACTGTCGTTTCTGCAAATATAATAATGAGGGTTTTTTTCTCAGCAAGAAAGATGATTTCCACCAAAACTTTAGGAGTTAGGTTTTGGGTGTTTTAAAAAATAGGAAGATTAAAACAACTTGGTTGTAAAAAAATCAGGGCAATGTTGTTATATATAACAACAATAAAAAAAATAGAAGTCCTAACTTATTTACATTATTTAACGTTCAAGGTCAGTTAAAAGGAATAATATAACAATACAATACGACAGTTTTTAATGCTTAGACCATTAAACTAAACGTTTTTCCGATTTGGCAAGTTTGCAAAACGGTTTAATAATCAATAAGTTTTGTATGTTTCGTTCATTAGCATGTTTTGGCAATATCAAAGGTCTAACGAGGTCTTTAATCAATTTAACTACTTTTAAAAATATATTTTTCAAGTAGTAGTAAAAACCCTCGTTAGAACTTAATCAGCTTTAATGTAAATTCTGAAATCAATTGCCACGATTTGGCAAAACAAAGTTACGTGTGAGTTAATGTTTTTTTAGCTTTATCAGTGTTTTCAAGCTCAAATAATTCTTATGTGTAACTTACAAGTAATTTCGTTGTCAACTAACCTATATTATGAAAGTTCCAACCGACCTTTTGGAGGACATCAAGTTAAGTGTCCTTTATCAATAGTCGTAAATGTTCCAGCCTCGTTCTGATGTTTTTGTCAAGGCTGCAAGAACGCCCGGTAGACTGGGACCAACAGGAAACCCTTGTCACAATTTAGTGCTGGCGTGTCCTCATAGATCTTTGTGGCTTCCCGGACCTTGCGTGGGAAGTAACAACGAAATTACAAGTTATATATAATCCCCAATCAAAGAATCTTCATAGTTATACTCATAATGTGGCTGTTAAAACATTTTCAAATTTCAGCATAAAAGCTTTTTTGAACGATTCTTAAATAAATATTGATACGAATAGTAAAGATGTAAAACAATTAATAACAACAAGTTCCAGATATTAGATGTGTCTTCTCTCTGATTGGATAATACGGACCGAGCGCAGCATTATGCATCTTATGCATTTTTTTGATTTTTGAAAATTCTCTAAAATTTTCGGAAAGTTTCGGAAGTTCATTAAAATTGTTTTTTAAAGTAATTTTGCGAGTTTTTTTTTTGAAAATTAACGTCCGGGAAACCGGTCCGAATACGCGCGTATATTATGCTCGTTGGCCGAAAACGCATTTTGACAGACCGAGCGTCAACCAATCAGAATGCTGGAAATTGCAAGGCCATATAATAATGATGAATATTTTCTGTTTATAGTAGAATGGCCTCATTAGTGGAGTAGGCACATTAATTAATATAAGATATTTTAGAAATGCTAAAAATAAAAAATAGCACTGATCCTGATCTCATTCTTACATAATTTTCAGGGAATTTGAAGCCCAGTTTCCTTTAAAGATATTAAGTCTTATATCTAACAGTTGTAGGAAAAGTTTTTGTGATATGAAGGCGAACTGGCGAGGCTCTGTTAACCTACTTAAATATGGCAATCCTTTTAGATTACAGAGGACTCTGTTGCAGACCTGCCAACCCCTGAGAGCTAAAAATCTGGATGTAGAACATTAAGAACATGCTCCTCAAAAATTAACCTTCGAAACAAACTTAAAATGTTTCAAACAATGCCTTATCAACAAAGCAATGCTTGAATCAGCCGTTTACCGGGCAACCAATTTTGGTAAAACTAAGAGTCGGGATAAAACTAAAAACAAAAACTCAGTAGAAAAATAACACAACTTAAATTGTGATCAAAGTCTTGCAGATTTCGTCTGCAATGCAAGGAAAGAGCGTACAGCACGCAATAGAGCGGTGAAGCTTTGCTTCGCATCTTGCATTATTCAAATTTCTCGTTCATTATATCGCAAGTACGTGGGTGTATTTGTAGCCAAACCACTCACGTCCAGTAACTAACCCTTGATTATTAAGTTATTTCTGGTATCCTGGATCAATAAGTCTTGGATAATTCAAGATATTTCATAAATAAATATAAATGGTACAAATAAATAAACTTGAATCTAATCTTTAAAGAGGGGAAAAGGGGTTTCGGAATCAACCCTTTTACAGGTTTTTTTGAGATTTTCCCCATTCCATTAACTAACTGTTACTTTAATAGTTAACGCGTTTTTTGAAGTGAGTTCTGACTTGCCCACACTGCTTAACGATTCAAAACAAAAGTTGAAACATAGAAAATTTTATCAAAAAATATGTAAATTGTGTTTTATTAGGGGATAAAACATCAACGCGCGTGTTTCTAGACAATAATATAAAACGCTATGACGTAGTAGAACACCAAAAAAGTGTTGAGAGAAAACTAGGAGAAGCCGAGTTTTTTCCCTGCTTTTCGAATGTTCTACAAGCACTGTTTTATTTCTCTTAGAAAATAACTTCACTTCCATCATGAAACACTTCTCTTCAGTTATATAACGTAAGTCCGTGATTTATGTTCAGTTGTATAAAATAGATTTGTAGGCAATCAGAGCGCGGTTATTTCAGAATTATTTTCTGATAAGGAAACAAAACAGCATCGCGCGTGTTTCTAGACAATAATATATAACGCTATGACGTAGGAGAACACCGGAAAAGTGTTAAGGGAAAATGAGGCGAAGCCGATGATGCAAGAAAAGCAAATATATATTAAAGGATACTCAGTAATTTAAAAATTGAAGATAAATTTTTCTTTTAATTTGGCTTTGAACGTCTTCATGGAAAGAGTTTTTAGATACCATAATTAGTTTTTGTTTTCGGAGTGCATAAGCGTGTCTGGTGGAGAGTCTTGTTTTGTATTTATGGATTTTGCTGGTCGTAATAAAATAACTATCGAAGATGGCGGGTAGTCGGCTTCTGTGGAATTTGTACATGAATAGACTCATTTGAATTTTAATAAGATCAAAGAGCTTAAGGATTTTTGTCTGTTTCAATAATGGACTAGAGCGTATGTTAAAGTTTGAAAAAGTTATTATTCTGATGGCTCGTTTTTGTAGGATAAGTAAAGGTTTTATGTTAGTCTGATAGGTGTTACCCCACACAACGAGAGCATATGCTAAGAATGGATATACAAGTGAGTAGTATATTTTATCAGAGCTTCAAGGCTTACATAAAATCGCATTTTTGATAAAATACCAACACTTCTTTTTATTTTCTTCGAGATTAAAGCAATCTGTTTTTTCCAATTGAGATTCGCATCAAGCATAACGCCAAGATACTCAACACTAGCCTTTTGTGTCAAAGATGTGTAGTTAATATTAAAACTTATAGGAGCTGCAATTTTTGGTTGAGGAGAATGAAACAAAACAAAGATAGATCTCAATATTTAGTGATAGTATATTAGCACAAAGCCAATTGTTAATATGTGTTAGTTTGTTATTAACAATTATTTCAAGTTAAGATAAATTTTTGTGAGCAAAAAATAAATTGGAATCATCCGCTTTTAAATGTAAAATAATCTTGTAACCGATTGTAATTCAGTACCATACCTGATGAAGGCTAGTATGGCTAGCCGAAATATTGTGCTATAAAACTTTAAATTCTACGTTGTATTGGCTATTCTTTTTTATTTATGTTTAAAACTTTGTGAGTTCAATTTGATCAATTAATTGATCCAACGTATACCGGCGGAATTGTTGTCCCATGGTTAAAAGTTCAATAAAATCAGGAACTATGAAAGGCTGTTTAAAAGTTGAGATTTAAAATTTGAAAATTTAGTACATGTTACTGACTATTAAGGCCACTCTCTTATGCCATAGTGTTCAAGTTTTTTCAAAAGTATCACATGATGAACTGTGTCAAAAGCTTTTTTTAAATCAAGTAATAAGCCACACCCAAAGGAGCGACTATCCAATGAAGTTTTCATTTGTTCTACTATACTAATTAGTGCCTGTGATGTAGAATAATTTGCCATAAACCCAAACTGAAGATTATACAGGATATTTTTTCTCTCGAGGTAATTATATAGGTGTTTAAACATAAACTTTTCAAATATTTTGCTAAATATAGATAAGACTGATATTGGTCTGTAATTATTTTTATCATGTCTGGAACCTGAATGTGGAAGACCACGCATTTATTTGTGGAAACTGCAACAAGAGCTGTCGTTCACGAATTGGATTGTTCAGTCACATTCGGATTCATCAGAAAGAAGCCACTATTTAATGAGCATACCAGGATTTTTTAAGATGGAAGGTTGCCTATAGCCTATAACTAAAGAATCAATCGTAAACTTATTGCTGGTTTTCACCTGACGTCATTGCGGCCATGTTGTTGTACTCTTAACAAAAGAATTTTGATTATTTCTTTTGTTTGGGACACCAACAAGGCCACTATGTCTATTGTCTTTTGTGTCTCTTGGGATTGAGTGAAAAACAAGAATAGAAATTGCCCACGTAACAAAGCCATAAATCAGGAAAGGATAAAATAATGAATGGTATAGGTTAATCCGAACGTCATTATGTACATAAAATTTAATTTTGGAAAGGGCTTCTTTACTTTGAGAGACTCTGTGCGAGGCTAGCAACTTGTGTTTTCCAGTAAAGACTGCAGTGATCAGTAAAGATATTTAATGTTGACGTCTTCAGTGCAGAAAACAATAATTTTTTATTACGCTTTATATTTTCTTATTTGAATCTTTTCGAGGTGGATGGAATAAAAAATGAAGTTTTAATTGCTAGAGTTGCGAATATTTATCTCAAAAACCATATAAAGGCCATCAAAAGCATAATCAGCAAAGAAAGTCAAACCATATTGGCTACTTTACTTAGATCCCCAATGACCATTCTGCAGCGGTGGTCAGCGGCGCTACATCATGGCGGCCACAAATTTTTGTTCTAATCTTCGCCGTTTTGCTGCAGTTACATTTGTCAAAACATCGACAAATCACCTTCCTAATGGTAGTACGTCATCCAAGAGATTTTCCTATAAAAATTGAATGCTCACTTATGACGGGAACGGCTGCTATTTCCGAATTGACCTCGTTCAAGCCATCCGCCATCTTGGACTTTCCGAGATCACCTAGTCGATTCCTCGTTTGTTGTCTCTCTGCTTTGTAGAGATGCCCAACTTAATCCCGCACCTCCCAAATATCCATGTGGGCTTTGTGATAAAGCGGTTAGAAGAAATCAGAAGGCGATCGAATGCGAAGAGTGCCTAGTTTGGTACCATGTTGTCTGTATTTCCATGACAACTCAGTCTTACGAGAACTTTGGCTCCGATTCCAAACTGGTTTGGATTTGCAACAAATGTACGTTCCAGAATTTTTCAACTGCATTTCTCCTGAACAACATTTCAAGTTTTGCAGATAATAATTCCTTCGGTAATCTAAGTTCTAGCTGTCCACTCGATACTTCAGTCCGCCATGACCACTTTCCAAGTAGCCCCTTCGGACCACCCTTGCATACTTCCAGTCCATCCGCAAGTGATCATCGGAGGGTAAACCACCCGATTGTAGCAATATTTAATCATTTGTTTTTGGTTGAAGTCATTTGATATTTTATTCAATCCTACTGTTTTTTGTTCAATCTTTTCATTTTAATCATTCAATCTTTCGAATTTATATGCAATCTTTCGGTTTTCATTTCAATCCTTTTATAATTTTTGTTCAATCTTTTGAAGTATTTATTCAATCATTCGAATTTTTGAATTCAATCTCTTATATATTTTTTTCAATCTTTTAATTCTTTAATTCAATCTTTTGAGGTTATTTAATTCAATCTTTCAATTTTTTCATTTAATCTTCCTGGGGCGAGCGCGGCCAGTGGTCAGTCGCGAGTTTCCGCCAATTATTTGTGTAATCCGAGATGGACGAAAGTGTGAAGGAAAGCGTTTTAAATCTTCTTGGTGAGGCCTCTAAACTTCTTTCGAGCTTATCGAAAGGATCATTGAACAGATTATCGAGCGGCAATGCGAACGGTAATCAATTTAATGACACACTATCAAGGGCTCAACGAATGCTGGCGGAAAGCTCATCCTCCAGATCGCTCGCTAGACGTTTAAACAGACAAGAAAGGTTAAGATCGTCGGCTTCCCCGATAACCAAGCCTGTGAAGGAGAAAAAAAAGAAGGCAATCGATGTTTTGATGCTTATGTGCCAGGACGAGGAAGAAGAAGGGCGTTATAAATTAACATGGGATTCTGTTATCGACAGTGGCATGCTTTTACTGGAGGAAGGTGACAATGAAGCTACCATACGCCGTGCTATCAAGGCCTCCCTCGTAAACAAGTTTCCCTTAATTTCTGATAAATATTTTGATATTTCCTCGGTTAGCTATATAACACACTTTAGAAAAGCTTAGTGGAATCGCGCCGGAGACCGCTGACCACTGGCCGCGCTCGCCCCAGGAAGATTGAATCAAAAAATTGAAAGATTGAATTACAAAACTACAAAAGATTGAATAAAAAATTAAAAGATTGAATAAAAGAACAAAAAAGATTGAATGAAAAATATAAGAGATTGAATTCAAAAATTCAAATGATTGAATAAAAAAATCAAAATATTGAATAATAATTCAAAAGATTGAACAAAAATTAAAAAAGGATTGAAATGAAAAGCGAAAGATTGCATATAATTTCAAAAGATCAAATGAGTAAAATGAAAAGATTGAACAAAAAACTGGAGAATCGAAATTCAAATGATTTTTAACCTAAAACAAATGATTGAATATAGATTGAATAAATATATAAAAGATTGAATAAAAGAACAAAAAAGATTTAATGAAAAATATGACAGATTGAATTCAAAAATTCAAATGATTGAATAAAAAATTCAAAAGATTGAATAATAAATTCAAAAGATTGAACAAAAATTAAAAAAGGATTGAAATGAAAAGCGAAAGATTGCATATAATTTCGAAAGATCGAATGAGCACTCATTCTTTAAGAGTAACATAAGTATCTCTCTGATAAAATTCTTAAAAA
>JAOBBB020231391.1:0-11418 GCA_025331005.2 Zoanthus gigantus | reverse complement strand
AAGCACTTTTTAAAATATGAAATGGCGCGCTAGCACTGTCTTCAAGATAAACCGGAAAACATTTTCAAATTAACGTTCCCGCTTCTGATTGGACGTATCGTTTTTCTCACACGTGAAATGTCGATACGCGGATTGTGACTGGCTAAGAACAACAAACGTACGAAAATTTACTATATGGAAATGCAGAGAGTAAATCTCGATATGTATATGATAAATATATTTATAGATAGACAAATTTTTATCAATTGTGGATACCACAATTTTTTCTTTTAATAATAAGTTATACTTTGATTTACGGAGGAAACGTTCGCAACTAAGTTATGTGAAGGCCAGAGGCGAGGAATAGGATGAATGACATTTTCAAATGACTGATAGGTGCCAAGTACCAGGGCCAATACGCCAATGATCATTAGCAGCCAGGCCGCCAACTGCTTAGCATCCGGGAACTTTGGATGATGGCGAACTCTCAAGTAAAAAGCGGGAGGAAGGATGTAGATTATTAACGTGTTACCAATTGCTCCAACAAAGCTCCAAACCATTGCAACCTGAACGAATACATTTTAGTTATAGCTAGCAAAAAACTCTTTCTGATAGTAAATACAATAAACTTCTGTTAATGATTTAAATATTAGCTTAAATTGTATCATCAGATGATAAAAAAGACATAATATATTGAACTAGACACTCGGGACACTTATGTGTGTTCAATACAGAAAAAGAGTCTTTGCATAGTGACCTTGGAAAAGAAAACCATTACTTGAGCACATACAAAAAAGTCCGAGAGGCTCCATTAGCGACAGGTTTAAGCGACGCGTATATATCTGCGTGCGAGGTAGTGTGGGTAACGCATTTTAAAGTAACAGGCAAACTGTTGGGATTCTTGTTGAAGGTGAAAAAAACCCGAGGTAGAACGATGAAATCATGGAGGGAACTCGTGAAAGAAAATCACAATAAAAGGAATATCCTGTAACGAGCTTGACCCAGAATAGAACTGCAGTTGCCAACAACAAGTCGACCATGCAACGAGCCGAGAAATGGCCAAGAACATCACAAGAATGATGATGAGTCCTTATAAGGCCGAGACAGCTGTTCTTGGTCACGAACACTAGGGATCGTTGTAATTTATGGTAGATTTAAAGGGTAGTACCAGGCCCGTAGGGATGGGGGGTGCGATGGCTACGGGCCTGAGTACCAGGGTAATTCTGAACGAATGCAGTTTTTACTCACCTGGGGAATGTTGAAGGCAAGGACATAACTTATCACTACAAACAAAACTGTCTCAATAACCCAAACTGTGGTGTTGGGTCCTGTCCAAGAATCATTGGAAATGTAATGTAAACAACGAGTCTTCCAATTAACAGCCCGAACCTTTTGAGGAAATCTGTGTCCTTTCCATATAAACTGAAATTAATACGAATAAAGAAGGAGAGTTAATTACAGCTGAGGCCTTATGTGCGGCTAAGCATGAAGAGGACTAAGTAAGTAAGTAAGTTAATTACAGCTATAACTAGATACATATTGAAGGCAATAACAGTTTAATAGACTAATATCAATATATTAAAATTCAGCTTTGCTTGGGTTCAAGGCTTGGAGGAATAAAATGAAAGATATAAATTATTCTTTCGCCAATGCCTGCTGGGATTTCTTTTGTTTTATTCCCCTAAGCCTCGGTTCCAAGCTGAATTTTAATGCAGGGGCGTGCGCAGGGAGGGTTCCAGGGGTTCCGGAACCCCCCCTTTTCTTGGTAATAATGGTGATTTTTTCAGCATTTTTGCGATTTTTGTAACAGTTCTTTTTTTCTACTTTTCATTAATAGAAACTAAACCGTCACTTGACTTTAAAAGTAGCCAAAAAAATCATTTCCAGAATTCACTAGTCATGAATCTGCAAGCCAATCGGTCAGCGTGCAACATCATATTTTTTATCCTCTTTAAAATAAAGTTGGAACCCCCCCTCATAAACCCTCTGCGCACGCCCCTGTAATGTATCAAAATTCGTCTATTTCAGACACATCGACAGGCAGTTCCTGATGTATAACAACCTGCGTTGCCGGATCAAACTGGCTACAGCAAGTTTATTTGCAAATAGATGTTCTCTGGATTTGTTTCCAGATTCCTACTAAACCTGATCTTATTCAAGAAACAAATATGAAAAACATTTGAAATATTACAAAATTCAGACCTAAATAAAACTGATACCTTTCGATAATGAACAAGTTTAACAAGTTTATGACAGCGAACAAGTTGAAACAAATAGTTGATGAACAGTTCAAATACTACACCAGTTTGCAGTGAATTCCTGGGACTTTATCGATTATTTGTATTTCTTTATTTGACCTATCGTATGGTATAGATTAAAATAAGTGTTTATAACTGTAGTAATTTCATGATTACGGCTTTAATAATAATACCTATAGTTGCCTCTCAAAACTTACTAATTGGAGAGATAGCTCAGATTTTCACTAAAGCTGTAGTTTTAATGATTCTCGTTAACACGGGGTTCAATTGTAGGGTTGGGGTAATGTTTATTGTTTATTGTGTTTCTTTTGTTTTTTTATCCAATTCAGAAAGACTTTCTAAACATTTTCGTACCGCCCCCAGATTTTGAATGACTTTGTTGAGCACGTAAAACCTGAGTAGTACCTAGGAAAAACTCTCCGAGGATGACTGAGATCAGCCACATGCGAAGGACTGGGTTCAAACCCTGGTCACCGAGGTTGAAGGTACGATCTTTTTTTAAAACACTCCACCACCCTGACTCCCATAGGACCAATTTCCGCTGTACACTAAAATAAATACTAGTTAATATTAAAAACACGATGTATTGACCATACCCGATTGATAGTAGCGCGACACGGGAACACAAGCAGAGGAAAGCTCAGAATGAGAGTCAAGGCGAGGCCACAGCGTCCAGCCGTGATCACAGCATTATCAACTGGGTAGTTCTCTGTGATATCTTGTGCGATATACCGACGAAACTGTGCGCCAGAAAAAACTAATTATTATTTATTGTTTTTTACTGCAAATTTGCTGTAAGAGGTAATTTTTGCTTTTTTAGATGCGGATATCAAAGATAAAGCAAGAAAGCTCAGAAAATCACTCATTCAGCCACCTGAGGTCCGTAGTAAGTTACTATTAGAGATTGTAAGAAACGAGGACGGGAGAAAGACGAAGGCAGTTGTAAAAAATATTCTTCTAGTTTAGTTTTTCCGTTTTAGATCAACAACAAATTTTCAGTTGCACAAAATTCTGAAACAGTAAAAGGTAAAAGGTTGGCAAACAAAGATTATCAAATTTTGTTGTTTGAAGTTCTCGTTGTCCACAGAACCCCAAAAGTGAACTTTCCCCGGCGTATCAGTGAAGACGACGGTAAGCAAAAGATCAGCAAGCTACATTCCAACGTGCAGCTTTTGTTTTCATTAATTAAGACTATTGTTCTTTGCCGTTCCAGTGGCCGTAGCCGTCCTCGTATCTTAAAGTCCCTATTGTTTAGTGACGTAACTTCCAATTCAACTAATAACACCACCAGATATTTTTATCTAGCGAAGCAATTTACAGCTCAAGTAGTAACTCGACCCATGTAACAGAATCCACAGAGGTTCTGGATTCCAGCTTCCGACCATCTGGATTCCGGATTCTGACCCACTGGATTCCAGATCCCAACCCTCTGGATTCCGGATTCTGAACTCATTGGATTCCGGATTCCAAATCAAATCTGGATTCCAGATTCCATCATTGTGGATTCCAGATTCTAACAACCAGATTTCGCCGGATTCCGGATTCTGTTACATGGGTCGAAGTAACACCACCAGACATCTTAAGCGAAGGAACTTACAATTCAACTAGTAATGGCACCAAACATCTTTATCTAGCGAAGCAACTTACAGTTCATTTAGTAACGGCACCTAACATCTTTATCTAGCGAAGCAATTTCTAGCGTAGCTAGTGACTGCACCAGAATCTATTGGCCCGTTGCACTGCTGAAAACAAATCTCCATAAAAAACAGATTTTCTATTTCTGACGGGAAGCCAAAACACCTCAAATATAACTTTTTTGTAACTTATTCCAAGCCTCTTGTACAACAACGAAGGTAGGGTTTTTTTAAATTTCAAATACTGTTTATACCAACGGAAAAGACAATCCGTATTTGAAGTCTCAAGCAAATAATATTTGATTTAGGAAGCAATTAGACAAACAATTTTTTCTGATAAGCCGGTTATTCCTCAGAATCTTTAACTGCCTACACCCAAGCAACTGCCAGCTGCTTTTGAAAACCCTTTACACAAAAGAAAATTTGTTATTCAGCAATAATCTTTCACTTTTTTACAAACCTGAAAATATCCGAAGAAACTGACTACCATATTTAACAGATAAGTCAACGCCATGGCGGTGTAAAGTATAATTCTCTTGTTGGCTCTCGTTTGATAACGTAGTTCGCTGTGCATAGGCAAAATGTTAAAATGGCAACCAAACACAAGTACAGTTATGGAAAGGCATGTTATAACACCACCAAAGCTTTTTGGCCACAGCTTAACAGGATTTTCCGGGTTTTCAACCTCACCTCCCAGATCTGCTTTTATAGAACTGTGGGCCACTGCACCAGCCAGGAAGACAGCGCAGACAACACTGGTAAACAAAATTTAGAGAAACAGGATAATGTAGTTGCAGACACACAACTCACATTCTCATATTACACTGTTCATTACAATTTAAAAATTTTTGTGCCATTTTTTTCAGCTATCCTGTAATGGATTCATGTTCAAAGCTATCAACACTATGATAACCAAGGTCAGAGATTAACTTAGTCATTATTATTATTATTATTATTATTATTATTATTATTATTATTATTATTATTATTATTATTAAGCTTGAACAGCTAGTATTTTAAAAGTTTCCTTGTGAAAAAATAACTCTTCAAGTTTTTGCTTACTCTGCAGTGCTACAATCCTGGACAAAACGTTTAATTTACTTCATTAGCTGACCCCCCCCCCTCAACCCTCTCTCTCCCCTTTTCAATGTTGCAAAATTTTTAAAACAAACACATTGACCAATTGGCAAAAAGTTATTTCAACTTTGTAAAGGGGGGAGGGGGGAATTAATTACTTGAGATACTGTGGGAACCTTACATTTTGTTACTAGTTGAAACCTTGCATAAACCGCGACAAAAATGATCAACTGTCCCAAGTCTTTCTGCCTAGGATTGTAGATTCAAAATTAAGCAGCTTATTGACCGTCCAATTTTTGACGCTACCGCTCCAGACAGGCGTCGAGCATTTAATATTTTGTGGCGAATTTCCACGACTACTGTATCATTCATGACCTCGTTGATCCATCGAAGGAACAAAACAATGCCGACTACTGGATAGCAGCAAAACGACCAATGGCTTTGGCAGCCTTAAGACGAGCATTTCCCCAATCAGAGTGGGATGTATTAACGACAATTACTGATGCTCAAATACCAGAAGAACACAAAGCAAATCCAGCTTAAATGGCTGCTCGAACTAACCAAACACTACTTGGGGGGAGAGCCTATTATCCAAGCCACTCACCGCTTTTTTCATTCACTCACTCAAGACATCTACATCTACATCTACATCTAGTCCCGGAATATCCCTAGGGGACATAACGCGGGTGGTCGGTCGGGAACTGGTTACTTAATCATATTTTTGAAAGTTTTAGTGTCATTTATATCTAAGATTACGGGTTCTAGATTGTTCCAGTCTTGAATAGTACGGGGCCAAAAACTGTATTTATATGCATCACAGTTAGTGTGTAAGGGCAGAAATTTTAGCGGGTGAGATCGCCTGGTTTTCAACGTAGGTTTGTGCTCGATGTACAACGGGATGTTAACCGCTGCCTCGTTGTGCAGTGTCTTGTGTAGTAAGGTTAGTCTTGCGACTTTCCGTCTGTATTGGAGTGACTGCCACTGAAGATGATTTAGGGCCCTTGTTACACATGCATGGAATGTCTATCCAGAATTGGCATACTGAGGTACGTTTGCATTATCAAAGATGTGATTTTCCATCGGAGGCAGCTGATCGCTTACAACGTGATATATTTGTCATTCGTTTGAATGACACTTTCAAACGCTTTCGGAGCGACATCATAGCACGTTACAACTTTGCGTCCCTGACTTTTGCTCTGGTTGTGGCAAAAGCCAGAGACTATGAAGATGAACTGAAAACTGAAACTGCAATTTCCCAACACCAGCTTGAAGAGTCAGCAAAAAAGGTTTCCTCTTTGAAGTCAACCCATTATCAACAACAAGCCGCTATTACCCCTGGGTCTAAATTATGTATATGGTGTGGTCGATCCACGCATCCTCGTAGTGCATGCCCAGCAAAGAATCATTCATGTCACGGCTGTGGAAAGCGGGGGCACTGGAAAATTGTGTGTAAAAATTCATCTTCAGCCAAAGTTGTTTCTACTGTACATCCTGATATTGTTCTCTACTCTGTCAACGCCATTACAGACCTAAACCAACAAGCCCAAAAAGGCATTTTCGTTGACCTGGAGATATCAACAAACTCTGGTTGGCTTCCACTCAAATTTCAAGTGGACTCTGGTTGTTCCTGCAATACAATCCACCAATCTGACCTCCAGAAGTTCTACTCTGGCCCCATCAATCCCTCCACTGTGCATTTGTTCGACTATTCGAAATCTATTATCTCCATGAAGGGCTAAGTTACCCTGTAATGTAGGCAACGTGGACAACCTTATGATGTTGTGTTCCAAGTCATCACATCACCAAAGTACTACAGTCCTTCACTTGGTTTGCGTGACAGCACTCGCATGGGCATACTGCAGTTTGATGTTGATCATGGTTAATCAACTAGCGGCAGTACCAATTGGTGAGTTGACACTTGAATATATTACATCAACTTATCCCACTTCTGACACCATGTAATAAGTAGTCAAGAGAGGTCCAAACTTAATGAGTGCACTAAAAGAATTACAAGTGCCTAAAACTCCTGGGGACTTGGTGTTAGTCCAATATACGGTACTCGATCAACAACAGTCCCAGTCCTACATTACAAACTAAGACCCAAACAACATGAAAGCACCTTAATTCATAATATAAAAGCAATTAAGGCTCTAACTTATTTTCCAGCTAAAAATGAAATAGAGATACTACTAAGCTGTTGTAAGACTGGTGTCACACCTGCTCTTACTACAGTTACTGAGCTTTAGTCAGGGTTATCAAAATAAGCTGGCAACCGGAACATTTCATCAGCTACTCTGAAAAATGCGCCGGCTACTCTAAATGCTTGTAGCTCAATTTTTCACATGACAGCATGTGTCTCAGTATTACAACTGTAGAGTTTTATAGACATGAAAATGAAATTGAAAGGAAGTTATAAATATCGTAGGATAAAATGGATGAAATTCAGGTGTGTCACGATTGAGAATATTAGGAATTTTTCACGTCAGATACGATACTGAAGATTAATGATTGCGATAATTGATATATATAGCCTTGCGAAATACGCCATCACGCAAGTTCATGCACGTAGAGAAGAGAAAATCATGGTGGCTGGCAGCGATGAAGGAGAGCAAACCAGGAATTTGTTAGATTTAAATATTGTTAATAAGAGGAAGTTTGATGAAGAACAAAATAAAAATGATCGAGGCAGCAATCGAGGTAAGACCTCTTTTGTGTTTTGTGGGGCCTCCCCCTACCCTATTGGCAACTCCGGATACTCTAAACCTTTTTGACAACCGTGTTTAGTACAAGTGCATATGGAAACAGTGTGATTAAACTCAAGAAGTGACAAATATGAAATGATGAGTGGATTAATGTGGCTTACCTTAGGACTGATGTGTACTTGAGAGAGGTCACACTTCGTAGTAATGTGAATGGTGAAATAACAATGACCACAATAGTGAGAACAACAATCCTTTTGGACCAGAATGAATCTTTTCCAACCATCAATGTGAATATTGGACGTAGCTGTGAATGAATTGAAATAATATCCTAGTATTTAATTCTTTCATTCTCCAATAATAATATTCTATTCAATAGTTTTTTCATTGCATAAACAAGTTACTGGAGAGCAAAAAAAATCAAAATAAAATAAATGAGAGCCAATAAAAAGGTTGGCTAAAAATGAGATTTAACAAACAGTAAAAAAAAACAGGAAGTAAATATCACAAAAACCCAAAAAATGGAAAGTTAAAATGTTTATCTAAAATACCTGTAAGTAGTTTGAGAAGGTGACGTTTCAAGTATCATCCCTTCATCAAAGCAATCCATTTCTCAGTATACTAGTTACATTGGTGATCATAAGTTTTTGAACTTTAACAAATAACAGAGAACAAGACAGATAGATAGAGGAATAAACTTCAGGCAAACCAAAAAATAAGGTGATGCTTGATGTGAGAACAAAAAAAAAACAAAGAATTTTGAAACATCATAAGAAATGGGAAAATGTAGTGTGAATATATGAAAATGGATTCAAGTCATAAAGATTTTGCTCAATCATACCTGATCTGTGATGAGAATCCAGTAAGCCACAGAAGAAAGGAACAACGTGACAATCATTGCAAACTGTGTCAGCAACTTAAAAATAATGGGCAATAATGATAACTCTAAACAACACTGAACATAAACCTTAACAATTAACAAGCATATATAATGGCTATTGCTAGCACGTGATCACTGCAGGCAGCTTTATCTTTTGCAAGGACAACTGTTCGAGTTTAATTTTCAACAAGTGAGAATTTTTTGGCATATCCCACAAATATTCTGCAGCCACCAGCAAGCAAGCATTTCGGGTATGGGATACTAATTTGGGAACATTTGATACCTCTAACAATATCTAAACCAATTTACAGTAAGAGAAAAAGGTTAATGGTATATATCATGAGGTGAAGTGTCACTGAAATATACATTGATTATCAGTTAAGATAATATCCCAGGATCAGGGGAGATTACTCACGAAGATTTTGGGTTGCAGTGTGCTGCTGAACCTTCACAAACCTGGCCCTGTTCTAGATTAGAAATGTACCTGTACCTATACCAGTACTTGTACCTCTACTTGTATCTGTACCTGTACCTGTACCTGTACCTGTACCTGTACCTGTACCAGTACCTGTACCTGTACCTGTACCATTATTGGACTGTATTTTGTAAGCGCTGGTCACGGCCGCATGACTTCCACGTATTTCTGGTTTTTAATGCTTTTTTCATCCCGAGAGGGGTCCTAAATCTTATTCGTACCTTACTAAACAGAATCCTGAAAGTCTGGGGAATGAATGTATGTTGATATTACGATTCTCACCACTCTCATTGACCTGTACGGACTTGACCTACTTCGCTCAGTACACGTCTTCAACCTTTAATGATACGACAGTTTCTCCCTTCAAATATCCGAAGACCTTTCACTATCAGCAGTGTCAACATGCCTGGATCATCATGGAAAAGAACAAGACGTGCTGGTGTAAAAACGAGAACCGAGGAAGCAAGGAAAAGCTTCGCAATTGAAGTTGTTTCGCCTTCTCCTCGTCAACGCCATTATGCTAATCTTAGTCAACGGGGTGTGAATTCCAACAATTTAATCACAGTGGACGTTTTAATGAAACAACCATCTCGCTATGCTAAATTCAACTTCGTTCCAACTATCATGCTCTCCAACACAATGTCATTGGTACCTAAATTAGACGAAGTTCAAGAATTTCTCTCACGTAACAACATTGACATTGGTTTTATAACCGAAACATGGCTCAAAGATCGAGTGTGTGACTCCATTATTGATATTCCTAATTACAACATTTTCCGTAAGGATAGAATTTCTTCTGAACACGGTGGTGTTTGTGTCTATGTAAAAGATTCTATTAAATACGAAGTTCCTGACATTCTTCATTGTTGTGACCAACACGAAGTCCTATGGATTAAACTGAAACCAACACGATTACCTCGCGGGTTTACTTGCATCGTTATCGCTGTTGTCTATCACCCACCAGGTTCCGACGAACTTTCAATCATTAATCACCTCTTCCAAAGCATATCAACAGCAGAATCTTCGTTTCCCAATTGTGGTCTCATAATCGCTGGCGATTTTAACCGGCTTAAAGTTGGCTCTCTCCAAAGACACTTTAAACTAAAACAACTGGTGAAGTCTGCAACCAGAAGGCAAGCAACCCTTGATTTAGTTCTCACCAATTTGCACGATTACTATTCTTCTGCTGAGATCCTACCGCCCTTTGGTCTGTCAGACCACAATACCGTCCAGGTTAGGCCAACCCTTAGAGTTTCAAGTAGATCTTCCAAGAAAACAATAACCGTTAGGACGACCAAAACAAGTAACAAGCTAGCACTTGGTCGTTACTTGTACAACATTGATTGGTCCATAATAGACCAGTTTAATACGTGCGAAGGAAAACTTGAACTCTTTTACAACCTCATTCATATTGGACTCGAGTTAATTACGCCACTAAAACAGATTCGCATCAATTCAGCCGATGCACCTTGGATGACAAATAAACTTAAGAACTTAATTAAGAAACGACAAAAGGCGTTTATGACAAACGGAGTAAACTCTGCCGTATATAGATTCTACAGAAACGCTACCAACAGAGAGAGGAAAGCCTGTAAATCGAAATACTACAAGTCAAACATCCAAAATCTCAAAGGCGAAAAACCAGGTGTTTGGTGGAAAGAAATAAAACGCATAAGTGGGATGCAAAGCCGCAACAAGAACGTCTTGAACTACACGAATATTGCTGAGATTGAAAACATGAATATCGACGAGAAAGCTAATGCAATAAACACCGCCTTGCTAGAGCCCCTTCAACAATATCAACTTGTGGATCGCCGACCAACGTCCATTCTTTTGGAAAACGATCCAACTTTATTGCAAGTGACCGAGGAGAGAGTTCTAAAGATGCTACTTAAACTAAATCCTGCTAAAGCAAGTGGCCCAGACGATGTCCCCTGTTGGTTTCTTAAAGAATATGCAGATATTATCGCTAATCCTATCTGTAAGATCCTGAACGCGTCTTTTCTTGAGCAATGCTTGCCAAAAGCCTGGAAACTAGCAAATGTTACACCTGTACCAAAGAAAAAACAAGTACAGGACATCAAGAAAGATCTTAGACCTATTTCTTTGACTTCATGTATCTCTAAAATTGCAGAGGACATCGTGGTGTACGACTATGTCAAGCCAGCAGTACTTAAGATCATTGACGCTAACCAATATGGGGGGATCCCTAAGTCTTCCACAACTCTAGCACTTATCGACATTATTCATAACTGGTCTAAAGGGACTGACGGCAATGGCTCAACTATAAGAGCACTAATGTTCGACTATAGAAAGGCTTTTGATTTAATAGATCATAGTATATTAGTTAATAAGCTATGCTCATTAGAAATGCCAACTAGCATAATTAATTGGATTATCGATTTTTTAACAAATC
>JAOBBB020231306.1:0-11419 GCA_025331005.2 Zoanthus gigantus | reverse complement strand
AATTACTGACATAAATTTCCTTCCAAGTATAAGCCTAGCCGATTTTGAAACGCAAATTTCCCTCCGTATATAAGCCCATCCGAATATAAGATACTCCAAAAATAAGTCCCTCAAAAAGGGCCTTTGAAAAATATAAGCCCCGGGGCTTATTTTCGGAATTTTACGGTATGTTTTAAAAAAATAACTTTACAATTAACAACTGAGATAAAGTTATTTTCCAAAACACCCGACGCATCAAATCCTTCTTGCCATACAATGGTTGTCTCAACCGATCACAATCATCAAACTATGTTCTACTTTTGAGAAAGAAAAAAGAACAATCTGCGTTTCAAAAGATTTTATTGAATCCTATTAGCTTTTATTTTTATTTTTTCCAGGTGAACATCAAAGATACGATAATGGAGCAAATGAGAGAAAGAAACTCCGGACGAAAAAAAATCATCCAAGATTACTGCGATTCTCACAGCTGGCGTAATCCGCTGAACCGTCGTGATTTCACTCACATTGTAGTAATTGAGGACCATAATATTCTTTATTGTTCTACTGCCAAAGTTGCGTCGACCACGTGGCGGAAAGTTTTGGGCCATTTAGAGGGCCGAATCGGAAAAGGATTTAAGCCTCACGGTAAAGGAACTTTCAGGCTTTTGAGTCAATACTCAAATCGTGACATAAAAAGAAAATTAGCCACGTACAAAAAATTTATGTTTGTTAGGGAGCCTTTTGAACGCTTGCTCTCAGCTTTCAGGGATAAATTTCTCAGCGAGCGTTCGTTTAGGGACAAAATGGTTAAAAAACATTCTTACTTCGTAAAGAAATACGGTACGCGTATTGGACGAGTGACACGAGCACTTCACGAGGCTTCTTACACGACAGCACATGCGCAGAATCAAGACATAAACGTTACATTCACTGATTTTGTTGACTACATTTTACATATAGGGGCTACAAGAGGTCGTTTTAATGAGCACTGGCGCCCTTACCACAAATTGTGCCATCCATGCCAGGTTAAGTATGATATCATTGGCCACTATGAAACGCTAGTAGAAGATGCCGAGTTTGTCCTCAGAGAGAATGGGATCGACAACTTCGTTACATTCCCCAGGTGGGAACCTACCAATACATCCTTGTTATTGTTGACCTATTTGAAACAAGTTCCCCTTGACAAGATCCGATATCTTTACTCTATTTATCAGGATGATTTTGAAATGAATCATTATCATTTTCCAGGACAACTTTCTAGTTTATTTCAAAATTATAGCTTTGCTGCAGGCAGTTTACAAGTTTGACAAAACATTTGACCCAATGATATTTCATTTCATTCCATCAAAACAAAAATCAGCGCACCATGCATACTTTCTGAGCCTTCAAATTCACGTGTTATTCATTGTAAATAAAGGATATTTTGCTTTGTGGCCGTTGCTTTTCAATACACACAACTTCACCTGAAGAAGGCTAGTTTGGCTAGCCGAAATATAGTACTTTGTTAAACTTTATATACGTCGTGTTGACTTTTCGATTTATTGCCATTTTAGTTTTCCCATACAATGTCTGTAAATTGTCTGTTGCGAACAACATTTACATACTATGCTGGGTTTCCTGTGGTCAAATGTGACACGTTTCATTAATTGGCTGTTACAGTTTTAAAACAGTGTCAATGACTCACGAAAACGTTTAAATTCGACTTTAGCGAATCCTGCTTCGTTTTTCTGTCTCGAACTATTTACCAAGCAGTTTTGTGCTTTTCTGCAAAAACGTCTTTGATCCTGCTTAGTCAAACAAGTCAAATATTTATTTTGAGGTTTGAGAAGTGCTTGCCATCTTGCCTAGCGTTCATGGAAGGATTGGCTTCACTTTGACCTTACCCCCCGGCGAGGGTATTCGCCGATATGGGTGGGGGTGTACCGCTGGACCTTCACAAACTCTGAGCCTGTTCTTAACTAGAAATGGCTTGATTTTGATACCCTGTTCTAAACTAGCAAATTGTGATCCTTTTAAGTCAGTTTACATCAAAAAGCAACTAAATGGAACAATGAATATTCCAAGGCCCTGATTATATGGAACGGGCTGAAATACAACCTTCAATCCGGTATTACATGATACGAGCCAGCTCACGGCACGGCTACAAAGTTAGCCAGAGTTTCGTATTTGTTTACGATATGGCGGAACTGCGAAAATTTTCTACTACGTTTACTAATGATATATTTAACAACATTTGAGACTGAAATTCCCAAAACAATTTAGAACTTTTGGCCTCAGCTCCAAAAGTAGACGTTGTTATAAAAAAGAGTGGACAAATAACTTGATTATGCCAGCAACTGTTAGTGCGAGCCAGCCCTGTTGTGCAATTATATAGAAAATTTTCATCCCGGTTTGCCAGGAACCCGAGATTTCGGCAAACCGGGCTGAAATTTTTCCATGTATTGCGAGCCAAATTTTTACAGATTTTATGCGGACGGCCGGGATCTCTTTAGAAAATACTAAGCCCGCTCAACCGGGCCGGCCGGACTCATGCAATCGGGGTCTACTGTCTGCGTGTTTCAGGATAAAGAAACGGTGCCGATTAGCAAACTAATTCTAAACAGAGGTCAGGCCTGTGTATCACGAAAAAAAGTCACAAACATCACAACCCAATCAAATCAATTCTCATTCGGAAAGAATTGTTGTACCCAGTAATATACATTTTGTAAACATTGCAGAATTTTATTCTCTGTTTTAGTAATTTATACACCCAGTTCTAGACTGGATGGTCTGAAAACCATACCCTGAACAGCGGCACATACCCGTATAGTCAACCTAGTGGAGTACCCCCATACCCTAACCATACCCTGAACAGCGGCACATAACCGTATAGTCAACCTAGTGGAGTACCCCCCATACCCTAACCATACCCTGAACAGCGGCACATACCCGTATAGTCAACCTAGTGGAGTACCCCCCTTTCGGGAATAAGTCCTTTAAAAACAAATAAGACATTAAAAGACAGCTACCTAAAAGATTTCGATGAACAAATCAAATTATTCAAAAAGAAAAGGTATCGCGTAATGTTTTCTTTCGTACTATTTTTGATCGAGCCTGAGCTCTTGGCTCTAGTCTTTTAAAAATTAGAAAAAGAAGATATTTTTCTCATCACCAATTTGTATTTATTATACACAGCAAAAAGGACAGATATTACAGTATATTTACAACCTGATGGCAATTAACTACTTTTGTATTCTAGGTCATAAACTTCGATCATTTTCAATAATTATAGAGACTTTACTTCAACTCTCTTGGTCCCTACTGCCAACTATCTTGCTAATGATTTTGATTTATGTTTTTACCCAACACACACTCAACCCTTTAACGCTATGAGGGGCATAGGTCATGTACAAGCATTCTCCACTTCCTTTTATTTCTTGCCAATTTTTCTAGTTCGCTCCAGGATTTTCCCCGTGGCCTTTAGTTCTTGCTCTGTCGATGTACGCCAGGTGGCTCTTGGTATTCCTCTATTTCTCTTTCCTTGAGGGTTCCATTTCAGTGCTTGTCTTGTGATATTATATATTTTCTGGTTTGTGCAATGTGTAGCCGATCCAGCCCCATTTGTTGCCTAGAATTTGTACCTTCACTCTTTCTTGCTCTGTCCTTTCCCACAGTTCCTCGTTTCTGACTTTGTCGGACCACTTGATGGTAAGTATGGATTGCAAGCATTTGTTAACAAAAGCCTGTAGTCTGTGTGTTATTGTCATGGTCGTTTTCCACGTTTCGCAGCCATAGAATAATAGCCTTAACATTGCTATTGAAGATGCGGAGTTTGATGGACTGTGAAATTACTTTAGACCGCCAGAATGGTTTCAGGGTAAGGAACGCTGACCTTGCTTTACTAATTCTTGCCTTGATGTTTTTATCTGCACCTCCGACTTTTGCTATGAAACTCCTTAAATATGTAAATGACTCGACGTCTTCAAGGAAGTCCCCATCAAATACGATTCCGTAATCAACCGTTTTGTTCATGCACATGACCTTGGTTTCATCTTTGCTAACGTTTAATCCAATTTTGGCTGATGTCTTGGCCAGTTGTGTAGTTTTCTGCTGCATTTGCTGGTGGTTGTGTGACCGGCTTATGCGGTCCAGATCGTCCAGTTTGGACATGGTAAAACGCGCCCATCAGTTTTGTCTCTTTTTGCTACCGTTGTTGAAGGAGTAAGTTGGTCCTCTGTGCTGGCCGAAGTTTAGCCACGCCGGCTTTACTGAGACCAGGACAGAGGCCAACAAAACCAATAAAGTAAATAAAAGAAGTTGCCAAAAGAAGAGCTAGTTCCCCGTTACAATTATATCGCCAGCCTGTGGGTGTATTTGTAAACAAACCACTCATATACAGTAACTAACCCTTAAATAACCTTAGAGCTGGAGTTATTCGCCCTAAACTAAGATCTGGAACTAAGCAGTCCCGAGTTAAGCCAACTGTTAAAAAACTTCTGCGCAAATGCTAGAAAGCAAGCCTGATGGTTCTTTTTACACAAAAAACACTCTTAACGCAATAAAATATGGTTTAGCATGGCATTTCATGAAAGAAAACAAGCTCAACATCTTCGAGGATCCTCGCCGTGCTGAGTCATGTAACCAAGTTTTTTCTGCTTCTCTCGTCGAATTCAAAAAGAAAGGTTTTGCCAAAGTAAATCATCACCCAGAAATAACAACAGATCACTTAGAAAAACTCTATTCATCGTTTGATGTAACAACGCCAAGAGGACAACAGCAAAAATGTCTATTTGATATTATGTTTTTCCTTGCCAGAAGAGGTCGGGAAAACTTGAGAGAACAAACAAAATACTCCTTTACAATTGCTGTAGACTCGCAAAACAGACGATATGTTTATCAAGCCTTCGATGAACTAGACAAAAACCATAGAGATAACGACGATGCTTTTGATTCCATCACAGACGGCAGAATGTACGAAAAACCAGTGAAGTCCACCGAACTTTATCTTTCCAAACTTCATCCGGAATTAGAATTTTTTTGGCAAAGAACGAAAGACTTTCCAAGCGAAACCGACTCATGGTATTGCAAAGTACCGCTCGGGAAAAACATAATTAGTAATTTCACGAAAGAGGTTTCTAAAACTGCTAATTTATTTCAACACTACCCTAACCACAGTATCAGAACTACATCGGTGACCGTATTAGACCACTGTAATTTTGAGGCGAGACATATAATAAGAGTCTCTGGACATAAATCTGAAGCCAGCATAAGATCTTACTCTCGACGGTTACCAGAGAACAAGCAAAGACATATAGCCGACGCTCTTTTACAGCCTGTGGATTATAGCAAAACCATAAAGAGGAATCATGCACACGAAATAACCGATGTCAGGCCTCAAGATCCTATTTTTGAACTAAGCAGCAGTCAATTTGACTTTGCTTTCAGTACGATAACAAGTTTCCCTCTACCACGATTTTCCCTCCCACAATCACCAGTAGTTCAGCAATCAGCTAGAAATACTGTAGACAATTACAGCCTTTATTTTGGAACTGGGGCATTTCAAAATTGTAATATTTCATTCAATTTCAAATCAAACTAGTTTATCAGTTGCCCAGCTTTGAAAGTTTTATTCTAGCTTTTAAAGATAGCTTAATTGATATTATTCTTATCGTTTCTTTTGCATATTTAACCAGTATACGAAGAGAAGAAGCTCTTTTACAGAAAATATGCGGAACAAGTTTATCATTGTAATTCAGAGTGGTTTCAATGGTTCACAAAACACAGGTTTGGATACAAAAAAATTTCTTTACTTTTTGGTTTTTTACTTTTGATAGTTGGTATATAACAAAACGCTTATTGACCCTAACCTCGGGCAAAAGCAGTATGTTTTGTAATCCCTCGAAGGCCATTGGCGGTCTCGGAACCAGAAAACATACTGTTTCCCTCGGTCACAGTTAATAAGTGTTAAATATTTACAGCTAAAACCTGAATTTAATTTAATTATAAAACCAAACCTAGTTCTAAACCTAAATCTACCGTTAAAACCTAAATTTAGACTATTTCTAAGCCAATCCCTAGCCTAAGGCACAAGCCTCATCATAAGCTTTTCACATTAAAGAGTTTTCCTATAAAGCCTTCACTGGGTAGCATTCTGCGGCTTATGAGGACACTCGTAAAGTTCCACTCTTAGGCTCACACACGAGTACCAATCTTGGATACAAATTCTCAGTGCTTTCCCCCTTGTATCTGTGACTAGAGTGTTGTTTACTATAGTGTTTTGATCAAAGTTTCCTTTAAAGACCTGCAAGTAGAAAAATACGTAAATTAGAAGGCTTGTTAATAGTCTGGCTCTTTAAATCAACCATATAGAACAAAGCTAAAATCCAGTTGTTCCTGACAGTCTAAAAAAGTGCAATAGGAATGCAAAACCATAGATAAATTTATGATTCCAAAAAATGAAATTTGCAATTCGTTCTTTAGGAATATTTTGATGTCTATTTACATCCTTTTCAACCGTAAATTACACAAAAACTGCCTTCAGTTCACCACAGGCTTCCCAAACTTAAAATTCTACTTTTTTATGAGTCAACGACGTGTACGACTGTATAGTACTTAGTGTTAGATAATACATAAGTAACCGCTTCCATGTCATGTTGTTTGCGCGCGACCCAATTCAAATCGGACCAATCAGAATGAAAATGAAACGTGGTTCCTTTCCTCGTGTAACGGCCGGTACGTTGTCGCAATGCATTAGCACAAGCCTACTAGGAAAGCCGAACAGCTGAACTTTACTCAAAATTTCTCCGTTTTCTAAAATTGTTCGACCGCCAAGCAAATTAATATGGAGCAATATTTATTGAGCTTTCAGGAACTGTTTTATTTTTGGAATTCGGGAAATTTCCTGGCGAGGAAAGAGCGATTTGTGGAGTCACATCTTACCTGGAGGCAATCAAGTGTTCCGCTTTTACATAATATTTTTATGAAGGGAGCAACACGTTTTCGAATATATCCACCCAGCGTTCTCAAAATGACAAAATTAAGGTACAAAACACAAATAAACGACACATTAGAAGTAGATAAGATTTACTGTAAATTACTAGATAGTAATTAACACGTTTTTAGAGAATCAACAAATTCCCCATACATTTTCTTATACGGAAATTGTTTCTTATGTAGTATCTAACACTAAGTACAATACAGGAGTTCGTACCAAAACTTTAGAAACACGTCGGAGACGCATAAAAAAGTAGAATTTTAAGTTTGGGAAGCCTGTGCGTTCACTTACATAATAAAAGAATCGCTAGCGCTGCTAATTTTGTCCTTAAAACAGGAAAATATCCATCATTCAGTAACACTTTCTGTGACCTTAAGACGAAAAGTCTTACACATGTTGGAAAGAACTGGAATCTTGGTTGAGCAGTAATTTTGGTTGTTCCATGTTAAACTGTTTAGGTATAAAACGATAAAGCAAGATAAATCCAATGCTCTAGAACATAATTTATCATAAGAACGTAACATTTTATTTATTTCTGTAAGCTAAATAGTCTTGTCCCGAACTGAAGCACGACCCAAAAGAAATTACAACTGGTACAAACAACAGAAATGCAGCAGATTATTTGGACTAACTATAATAATATTATCACATAATCAACTCCATGTGCCCTAAACTGCATGATAATGGTTTATAACCTTGAGTATTCCATTTTCCAGATAATCCTCCCAATTTGTAGTGAAATTGCCAAGATACTTTAAGGAATAAGCTTTGACCCAGCACATTTCAATGGCAGCTCCTTGTGTTGAAATCTTTGAGAACCTTTTAATTTCCGGTTCAAAAGATATTTGAAGATATTGATATTTATTACTTGTTGCTGCCGTCCAGCCATTTGAGTGACTGTTAAGTCGCGCTCGCCAAGCCTCTTTTCCTGTATAATCAGAAGAGGCAGTTATTTGGCTGTTGTTAATTGCACCTTTCTCCATACCCAGAGCTTGAGCGTTGGCACAGTCTAGTGAAACACGATAGTAGAAGCAAACGAACAGTTTGTTAGATAATTTTTTATAACAGGAATATTTCAGGTGATAAAATATGTACAACTTCAGACAATTTTTTTACAAAAACAACAACGCCTCCAAAACATTAAATAAAGTTTTATTTTTAGTTTTCTTCTTCTGTATTTGTTTTTCACCCCTCCCTCTCCTCCCATGCCCTGAGTTCTACTTTGAACTTTTCCCTCCCGTCCTCACGGGGGCGGATCTAGGATTTTGTGAAAGGGATTTCAAACGTGCGGCGAATGCGCGGGATTCTATATAGGGGAATCAGAGGGTCATGCTCCCCGGCGAAATGTGAAATATAGAGTTGCAAAAGACATGTTTCTATTTTCGGACTTATCCAATGTTGGTTCATCCTCAACACATATACGCGTATGTGTCCAAATAACAAATATAATATGATAAGCATTTGATTGAAGTATTAACTTCCAGTGGAGCTATCACTCAGTCACCACATCAAAGAGTTGGTTTACAAGCACATTTTTCTTGGATACTGAACAGCAAATTTTTGAACTGGTTTCTTTAGGCCATCCCCGGCACAAAGTTTTTTCTAAGTAAAACTTGGCGGCCTTAATAAAGCGGAGTTTACGCTTGCTAAACCTCGATGCGCGGCGGAATTATCAGCTAAAACATTTTTTGCACTCCTTTAGTAATATCTTCTTATTCTTTATGTGAATAAAAAGTATTTTCATTGGACTCTAACCAAAAGCGATCATTGAAGATTGCAATTTGATATGTTTTTAGAAACTTTACCGAGGCAAAGAGGAGTTAGACCGAACCACCCGAACCATTCCTAGATCCACCCCAGAATTGAAAGTAAGAAATATATTATGGTCTATGGTCAACAGAGAATTCAAAGTCAAGAAGGAATTCATATTTTAAGGGTCCAGAACCAAACAGCATTAAATCTTAGTTTTAGTAATCTAGAACTTCGATTGGAAACTGAATGGAATCAATATTTAGACAACCAGAGTCAAACTGGACTACCGGAACTAGCTCAAATACTATGTAATGCATTTCAAGTGTTGGTGGTGGAATCAAAAAAGTCAGAATGCTCATTCTAACATTTAGGTTATCTTAAATGGATCGATGTGAAAGAGAACATTGATTGTCATGAAATTTGTTGTATACTAGACTTTCACTAAACAAAACAATTACAGTGATTGGTTGATTATTGTTCACTAGCCTCTGATCAAATTCAAATGTATCCAGACGTAGACCGGGATACAATTGCGCAATTGTTCCCCGAGCGCCGAAAACAACAACACTGTTTTCATCTAAAAGAAAATCCTTGCTAGATTATCAGAAAAAGAAATACAGAACTTAACTGAAGGCAAATATTCTGAAAATACGAGAAAAGCAAATAAGAACGCTGTTCTGTTGTTACATTCCTGGCATATTGGAACGAAGGAGCGGATAAAAAAATCCCAGAATTCCGAAGACGGAACTGAATGAACTTCTGGCGAATTTCTGGCCAAACGCAAAGAAACAGAACTAAGACAGTTGAGTGAAAGCACTTATTGATGGTCTCTCTGGAAACTAGTTAGTTTTGTTTTCCCTCGAGTCCTGATGTTCACTTCTCGACTTCGTCTCGGGGAAACAAAACTAACAAAACTAACATTAAGAGTATAAATTAACTATTTAATAACAGTTACTGACTGGGACCGAGGGAAACTGTACATTTGTGGTTCCGTCGAGGGACCACAAACATACTGATTTCCCGAGGTTAAGTTCAGTAAGAGTTTTGTTATATACCAACTATCAAAGAAAAACAAAAAGCTTTTAAAGAAATGTTTTATTATCCAAACCTGCGTTTTGTGAACCTTTGAAATCACACTGAACTACATTACAATGATAGACTTTTTCGGTATATTTTCCGTAAAATAGCTTAATCTAATTCGGTTTTGTTATTACCGGTCCATAACATATTGTTGCCCGCTGAGCGCTTAGTTGCCGGGAAACAGCAAAACTTAATCACGTGCACGCGATGTCCTCTTGTTCAATAAGGGGAACGAGAAAAATTGACTTTGATAGTTGGTATACAACAAAACGTTTTACCTTCACAGAGCGTTCCAGTGAAGCCATGTTTGCAGATACAAATTTCAGTTGGTGGAGTAGAACGAATAGCACATGTTCCCCCATTTCTACAATGCAGCTTAATGCAGTAAAGGAATTCTTTTTGGACATCTTCAGTGTAAATTTGGTTCTCTTTGAAAAAGAAGTCTTGAGGAAACTGATAGACAGTTGCATTGTTTAGGTCACAACTCGCGGTGTTTTTATTGTAGTTAACACTAAGACATTCGGGGATACCTTGACAAGCAAATACACAGTTCTCAAAACTGTTCCTTGTTTGTCTTTGATGCAAATGATCCAGTAATGCATAACCAGATATAGGAATTACAGTTTTGCATCCTCCCGCAAACAGAAGCAGAGAAATTGAAAAATGACAAAAAAACAGTTTTACAATCAAATACTTCGTCATTGCAACCGAATTAAATGAATCTCACTTCTAACGAATGCTTTGTTTTGTTCATCTGCAACAGAAATGAAAAATTACTGAAAGAGATAACCAAAGGCAAAAACACAACTGTTCCATGTCGAGTTTCATGCATTTTGATAAATGAAGCAATTTGTAGAAAAAGTCTTTGGTAAAGAAACAGCATCTTTAATTACCAAACGATTACGTACAGGAAATTTAACACAGGAAGAAATAAGTAAACTTATCGATTTTAATCTGTCTAATAGCTGGCACGATAAAACAAACAAGCTTGGTTTATTGTCATAATTCGCCAAGATTGAAAATTATTAGAAATCAGGTAAAAGCATATAAATATCGTTTTGTTAAAATTCAATTCAATTTAACAAAAACTATTTCTACCTGATTTTTAATACTGAAGCTTGGTTTAGTTTTCATTCAATTTCACCTGGTTCATATATGTATATGTGATAGCTTCATAAAAACTGTCAATGGTATAATTCATATTTTGTAAGTGATGATGAATATTATAAAAACTGTAGGTCTATTCATTACTCGGATTTATTAGTATAATATTTTTTAAATTTGCCATGACGAAAAAACGCCATTTACAAAAAAGTTTGAAAGGCCAACCAAAATGACAGTGAAACATGGCAGGAAGAAAACCTTCTGTTTTTAGTTTGCTGGGCGGCTCCATCTGACTTTATGCAGTTAAAACTAAAAACAAACAGACGCTAGAAAAAAGATCTTGTTTGACGGTTTAAATTAATATCAGGTTTCGAATTTTTAATTTTTAAACTGATTGAAAAAACTCGATTTTTTCATAAAAGCAACAATAAAAATCTTTTCATAATTAAAAGTAAGAGTAAGTTGACAAAACATTTTTCATGCTGGGATAAAAAAGGCTTTTTAAAAAGATTTATGTTAAGATATATATAT
>JAOBBB020231223.1:0-11419 GCA_025331005.2 Zoanthus gigantus | reverse complement strand
TGATTTTTCTAGCACCGTGCTAGAGCGATTGAAGTTAGTCCTGTGTAAAAACAGTTATTAACGCACAAACAAGAAGTAAAATAATAAACTGTTCTCTTGTCTTTTAGTTACGAACTATTTTCAAAGTAGAAAAATAGTGTCAGTGTTTGCTCCCGCACCCAGACCTTCTCGGAGAAATCCAAGATGACGTCGATTTGGATCAACCACAAAATCGAGATTTTTTCCGCCTGATCAAGATTATAATTACGTTCTCCTGACGTCGAATGCAATTAGCAATATTTGTACAGGCCTGTTCATTTCCGGCGAGTTGCCAAATTCTTTATACGCAAAGAAAACAAGGTGTATATAGTAAAAGGAAGGAAGCTGAATAGCCATTAGAGAGAGAGAAAAACTCATACGAACACGAGATTCATTTTAACACTAGTATCTCTTTCCGGCTTTGGCTTACGGGCTCAGAGTTTGAAACGGTTTAACGAATAGATAAGTTCTACACCGCAATGAGAAAAATTTTAGAAATTTTAAAACTGACGTTTCGGACTGTAGTCCTTCATTGGAGAGAATCTCTCTCAGTTCAAAAGTTCTTCTCACTACGGTGTAGAAGGAAGAACTGTTGCTGTTGAAACAGTGACGCAGCATCCATTATGACAAAGTTTGAAACGCATCAGTCAAGAGTGACTGGCTCTAACTTTTTATAAATAGATCTCTAATTGAGCCGCAATGTACGGCGGCTTCTCTGTGTCTATAGTTTTGTAATTTAAAAACTATAAAAATGCATACACTGAAAAACCAATAAAAATACAAGTGTCACAACAAACCACATTTTTCCGCATCTTGGTTTAATTTAAATTGACTCGCCAATAAATTAGAGCGTGCCTTTAGGAAAAGATAATTAAGATCGCTTTAAAAAGGTCCCCTATACTTCTTCGGAAAACACTTTCACGCATAAGTAATTAGCCTTTCAACGAGCGTATGACCAAGAATTCGAAAAACTGCTTCACAGTCACTGAAAAAAGGAAGCAATCACGTTTCACGTAAAAATTTAAAGACTAAATCATGTATCATAAAAAATACAATAATATTCACGTACCGCAAAACACACAAATACAATCATTACAAACATGTATTTTGAAAAATCAAAATGGCGTGTATGACACATCGTTACAGACTATATCAGTACAGTTTTAAGGGATATGTCATGTGAGGTTGATGTACGCGTTTGAGTAGCTAGCTAGCACTCCTCCATCTACAAGCGCGTCAAATGGGCAGGTTTTACATCTAGCTGAAGCTTTATTGACGCCAAAAAGCCCAAAGAAGTGTATATTTAATATACATTATTCGATAAAATTAACTGTAACTTCCGCTTGACCTCAGTTACATAACTCGACTAGCTTATGCTATTTCTAAGTAACTGTGTTCTACCATTATTTAAATTCAGTTCATCTGTATTCAAAAATTATTATCTAATGAGGACTAAATAAACTATTGTTGTTGTTGTTGTTGTTGTTGTTGTTGTTATTGTTCGCGCAAAGTTATTGGTTGACAAATCTCGCGTACTGAATAAAGGCATATTTCACGAGTCACTAAAAATGGAAAACTAGTTTCCCGAGGACGGACAAATACAGATTCACGAATCACGGAAAAAATAAATCATCATCCACGCGTCATTATTTAAAGCCAAAATATTCTTGGTAACGAAACACTGAACATTTTCTTAAATAAGTAAATTTTAGGCAAAACAAAGATTCAACTCCAAGCTTCTTCATTAAGAAATCTTCATCAGTTCCTTACAAGGTTCCTGTACTTTCGTAATTCTACTATTGCTACTTCCTCAATCATAGTAGTTTGATCATTTAGAATCGGATTACGCATTGTTTCAAAAATAATAATAATAATTACAGTTATTTTACAAGTTATTTTAACTGCAATTTCTATTTAATTCCACAGCCTCTATCGATTAGTGTTTGAGCCCAGAAACATATTAAAAAGTATGTTTACTTTTCGTGAAAAACATTTAGAAGCTTGTTTTTTAAAATACAAAATAAACGGCAAAACTTTTCATTCCTATTTGTAAAATTTATTTGAAATCTACAGTTGAATATATGCAAAAAGGACAGCTGTTAGGTGTTTGTAATGGTCTCATTTCGAAATTTGTTATCTGGCTTGTCAAATAATAAAGGTCTCTTAATTAAGTATTTTCTATTCTATATTTGTGTTTGTCAAAAAAACTAAAGATTACCTTTTTTAAAATGGTTCCTGCGGCTTGCCGTAGATTTTGGGTGACAGTAAAAAACGAGTAATAAGACTGCAACCAAAGACAGTTTTGTTTTCAAAATCTTCATAGTTATTTAACATCACAACACCTGGTAGCTTTGATGAACGATGAAATGAGCAAACATCGATCGGCGCTACGTATAATTACAAACAGAAAGCGATATAAATGGGTTCACAAATGAGTGCATTCGGCGATTTAAATTGCTAATGCTATAAATTTGGCGCTTTTTTGTTCCAACTCATTAAGCGTTGTCAGAAAAGAAGATGGCGGGCAAAACTGATAAAAGTAATAATTATCCCAGTAGTAGCAGAAAAACTGGGGCGAGTGCTTGCGAAAAATAAAGATGTTGAACAAAATTCGTATCATTCCTTTCTAACACAAGTTTTGCAAGACTTCAAATATCGAGTAATTTTACTGAGATCTAAAGCAGCATTTCAGATTTTAACAGTTAGATATTCCTAGCAGAATAACGGATGTGTCGAGGAAAATTTTAATGATACCTATAGATCAACATGAAACAGCTGAATGGAAGCGGCGCTTTACTTTAAACAATTAACTAAAATTTGCATTCTAAGCGGATAAGTGTTTTGGTTTAAATATAAACATTTCCAGTGCAATATCGGCTGTTTCATAATATTCTAAAAAAGTGGTTTGATTTGCTTGCTATCTTTTGGCATTAAAGTTTTTTTGTAATTTGTTTCGCGGCCACACTATCTGTGGAAACGTACCTTATTTAATTTTAAAACACTCATTGTTATCATTTTATACCACACAGCCCTACATTGTGGCCTTAGGCTCTGTTTAATTTACTCTTTGTTCATTGGTTTTTCAGAAACCAATCGTTTCTCGGTGCAAAGTTTACATGAATGGAAAATGACGATGTTTCGGCTTTCTGGCTTGAAAATGAAATTGTCAATTTAACACTAGATTGTGACTGGATTCTTGAAAATGTATTCACTAAAATCTTGAGAAAAGATTAACCAAAATCTTCCAATGAACAACATCGAAGTGTAACGGACGACAGCAGACTGTTGTAGCTTAATATTAAACTAAGTTTAGCTTTTCATAACAGAGACGTTAGCATCCACTTACGTACGTACGGCCGTGCGTACAGTTGAAATTTGGAAATTTTTGTTCTAGGTTATCAAAAACTCTAGAGATGGGTAAAATAAACAACTCACTACTGCATTTTCCGTCATATTTATTAATAAAAAAGTTACGCGCAAATAGTTGGAAATGGAATGTTTAATGCTTCATAAAACTTCCAATTCAGTATTTCGTTTCGGTTCAATTGGTTTCGATTTGGATCTCTTAAATAGTCCGTTTGACGTCTCCACAGCTACTACTCTGCATTTTCCATCTTTTCCGAGATGCAGCTCTTTTGCTCTTCGCATCAGCCATTTCGCAGGAGATAACCAATCGTTGATCATCAGGTTCTTTCGCTCTTTTCTCCACTTTGGCTTTTGTTGCAGACTAGACAAATATTCCACGGACCACTTTTTCCAGAAATGTTGACGAATTTGTTAAAGATGCTGCCATCTGTTTAACCTGTTCACTTTAACATCTGTCACATCAAGTTCCGGCAATTCGTTAACAAGTGTAGCAATGAGAAAATTTCCAGGAGTCAGCGATCGATTGTAGGTCTTACGGGTCTGACGACATTGGAGTAAGATTTGAGACAAGACAGTGGACATCTCCTCAAACGTCAAGCTGACGTTGCCAATAACTCTGCGCAGATGATACTTGACACTTTTCACGCCAGCTTCCGACAAACCTCCAAAATGACTTCCCTTTTAATTCAAGATTACGAAAATGACATTTTGACAGCTATTAGCCAAAATAGGCGCGAGAGTTAACGTTTGGCAGAGAAGAGATATTTTTATTGCAGATTTGACTTTGAAATGGGAAAAATATTGTTTTTTTCTAGTTTCTGCCAACAGTGCAAGAAACTACATTTATTTGACTCTAGAAAAGACTGCACTTTCAAAAGAAATCGTTTAAACGTGACGCGCAAACGCAATTTTTGTCAAACATATCTCTATCCTATTCAGTAACCTTAATCTGATCTTGTTGTAAAGAAGTCCTCACAAGCTCACTGTGCCTCTCCAAAAGAAAAAGCTGACGTAATTATATGCTAGCCCCGACAAAGTTTATTCCGCTATTGCTGTAAATGGCATTTGGCTTTCCTCTACGAGGCTTCTGTTGATAAACTGGCAACCAACTCAAGCTGCACGGCTTTTACTGTCAAACAAACAAACAAACACGGCTATCCATGCTTTCTCGTTTTTACTTCCACGGCCTCGTCCTATCTTCAGCAGTACCGATCCAGCATAATCCACTCCGGTGCTCAAGAAGGCTCTTTTGGCGGAGATTCAATCCATTGGAAGTGAACCCATAATCTGCCGTAAGTTTTCAGCACCATGTTTTCGACAAGTCACACACTGATGTACAAATCTTCTTAACAAGTCACGTGCTCTCATTATCCAGTAGGTCTGTCGAATAATTGCTAGAACTAGCTGTGAGTCTGCGTGTAAGTTCTTCAAGTGTTCTTATTTTACTATCAGATTGGTGGGAGCATAATGTTTGGGTAGTAGAATAGGATGTTTTCGGTTGTAAAATATTGATGCTAGGTCCAGACGTCTGCCAACTCGTAATACGTCCTCCTTGTCAAGAAATGAGTTTAGTGCAACAAGCTTGCTCTTGTTGGGAATTGAACTTCAGAAAATCATTTTCAATGGAAAACACTTCACCTTGAGTTGTCCTGACCAGCAGCAGCAGAGAACGTTTCAATTCTTCTGTTGTCAGAGGTCCAGAATTTCTACTATTAGAATATGTTGGTGTCCATCGACGACACCAAGCCAGCACACGTACTAATTTAGTAAATGAAGATTAGGAAAACACACCAAACATATTTCTTTGAGATGCTCGAGCAATATTAGTCTTACAAAATATTCGTTTTACAAAATCTTCCTCTGTAATCGAAACGCTCGGCTTGCCACAGTCCCGACTCCAAATTCAACCATGAAGGTCAATGGGTGCGTTATCAGAACTCCAAGATTTATCCCTCTACTCGCACAGTCTGCAGGGTTGTCCTCAGATAATAACGCCATTTAAAAGGGCTCACAATATCTTGAATTTGACTTAATCGGTTACCCACAAAAGTCTTCCATTTACTTGGTCCCACGCAGATCCAGTTTAAGGTGGCCAGTGAGTCAGTCCAACAATAGATAATTATATTCAGAAAAGAAAATGCTACTTGAATCCTTTTAACTAACCTGGCCAACAGTAAAGTGCCACATAACTCAATAATTTATAATGATATTCTTTTGAGAGGCAAGACTTTTGTCTTTGCAGCAACTAATGTGTACATACTTCACCATCCGAAGTCACAATACTTAAGTAAACACCAGCCACGTACGCAGACTTTGATACATCACAAAATCCACGCAATCTTTGTCTTGGGATTATGCATCGGGGTAATCTCAGCTCTTGAAGCCTTGTCAATTTCGTTCTTCATGTCAACCAGGACTTAAGCAGTTTTTCAGGAAGAGGATTATCCCACTAGATTCTTTACAACCACAGTTACTGGAACATGATCTTGGTAGTTATCAAAACCGGTGACAGTAGACCTAAAGGATCAAATATGCACGATGATTCGGACAAGAACAGCCGCTTGGTAAAGCAGTAGTCGTTTGTAAAACTTTCAATGGAGTTCACTTTAAACAGAAATTCATCTTTCATTGGGCAGAGGCGCATTCCTAAAGTTTTAATAATACCGTTAGATTGTTCTAAATCCAAGTTAAAGTAATTGTTTATTTTGCAAAGCTACCTTGGCCACGGTTGAGCAATTCAACATTGTTTGATGACCATTTCCTCAAATCAAATCATCCTTGCTTCAACATGTTGACAAGCTCCAGCTGCGTTTTAACGGCAGTCGGTAAATCACTAGCGCCCAAAGACAATCATCCATGTTAAAAATCTCTTTTCACTACTGCTGAGGCAAGTGGATACCCTTCAGCTTCATCATTCACCAGCTCCACCAAAACTCGCTGTGCATGATATATAAAAGAAGCAACTCCAAAAGTCACAGTTTTCATTCTGTACTCCAGTACATCTTGAATAGAGCTTTCCCTCCAAAGGAAACAATGAAAATTACGGTCGTGTGGATGTAATATAATCTATCTGTACATCTTAGCGATATCCGCTGAAAAGGATGTCGGATGTAGACGAAAACGAATCAAAATATTCTCTAAGTCCTCTTGGATCTTAGGGCCAACCATTAGACAATCATTTAAGGAAGATCCAGTAGATGTTTTAGCAGAGGCATCAAAGACAACTCTCAATTTTGTAGTGGAACTCTACTCTCTGATTACACCGTAATGTGGCATGCAATACATGTTAGAAGCATTCACCTCTTCCTCTGGAACTTTCTCTGCATGATTCAAATTAAAGTACTCTTTCATAACTGCAGCGTAATTTTCCTTAAGTTTAGGATCGCGAGCCAAACGTTTTTTAGTTTGTTCAAGACGTGTGAGAGCTCGAGGATAGCTTTCTCCCAAACTGTAATTTTCCTTAAATGGTAAAGACACAACATATCTGCTATTCTCCTCACGATACATCGTTTTATTGAAGTAACTTTTACAGTTCTTTTCCTCCAGTGACCAGCATTTGACAGAGGAATTATCTTCAATTTCCCAGAACCTTTTCAACAGATCCTCTGTTTCAACAACATTCATAAAGTACTTCCCTGTGGATCTGGTTGGCTAACAGATAGTTTTGTTTTTGTCGATCTAATAATAATCCAACCAAAATAGTCTGTTGAGCTAGCATTTCTGAGTTCCGAGTTTTGTGAACTCTTATACCCTCTGAGATAAGATGGGGTGAACATCAGGTCCAGGAGTAAGAAAATATTCATCAGCTAATTGCAAACTATCCAACTCAGGCCAATCAAGTTCAAGAATAGAATGTCGAGGAACGTTTCAAGTAATTTGGTCTATTACCAAAGCATTAATTACAACAGACGTATCATCAGAATATACAGTTGACAAATTTAAACGCACAATTTGATTTAGAGTTCCTTAGTAATGCCTCCAATACCGTTAACACTGATTCCATTATTTAACGATGATTTCTTAAGTCGTAGACGTTGAGTAAATCCACATGTCACGAAACTTGATTAAGATCCAGGATCCCGAATCCGCACTTCTCGAATCAGCTTTCCACGCACCTGAAAGTCCAACACTCCTCTTAAATTGCTCGTCGATATGAAATGTAGGATCATGTTTCCTTTTGCGAATTTCACAACTGGCTGGTTTTGGACATTGTGAAACAAAATATTGTCTCGAGAAACAATTAAGAAAAAACTTTAATCCTAGTACTTTAGATTTATTTTCTTACACATCCAAACGTGTGTATTCAGGACAATAAGGTAATCGATTATCTCCATTACACATAAAGCAATTGTTCTTTTGAACACCATTAAAACACTTAGTCACAGTCCCTGAAGACGATGCATTCATTTTCTGAGTGTAATTAGCTTTCTTGGCCTTTTCGTCAGACGCTTCCAAAGCGTGCAAATGATCAATCAAAAACTAACGCATTTGCTTGAAAGTAGGATTAGCTATAGGCTCATTAGCCGTATTCTTCTCCCATTCAAAACGAGTGTCGGCGTCCAGCTTTTCTTACAATATTAAATAAGCAAACCACGAATCCCATTGCTCGAAAGGTTCTTCAAGGCTATTCAATGCTTGAGTATTTTCATCCAAAATACTACACAATTTTCGAAGATTAGTCGCATCTTTCTTTGTGATATTTGCGATGTTGAAGATACTATCATGATCAAAATGTGCTTCTCTGACGTTTTTTTTTTTACGTTCTCACTCGTACCTTCCTTTCTACAAACCGATGGCAATATAGAATAATTCCCGTCATTCAAACTCAAATTTCGTATGAGCGCGGCAGCTTCTCCCTTGAGACAAGATTTTAAATACTGAAACTTCTGCACAGGCGCCAAATTTGTACGTGAATCAACAGCACATTTAAATTTATCATAAAACTCTGTCCATTGCAAATACCCACCACTAACCCTTTTTAAATCTAGTCGCGGTATTTTTGTCCGGCACTGGAAGCTGCTTTGGTTTTAGAAATACTCGCAGCGATCTTTTTCAAAGACTCTTGTTGATATGCCGTAATTCTTCGTAATGATTTTATTTGCGAATCACACAATTTCTTCACAACTTACAACATGTTCGTTTCCTCAGCCTTCTCTTTCTTAAATTTGTCTCCAAATACATTTTGTAGCATTATGTCGATCATTTCTTCAGTTTCAGTACCTTTTTCCTGAAAGATTTTGTAACCTCCTTGGATCTGCTTCGATGCACAATACCATTGCAGCTGCATGCTAATGACAAACTCACAAATTTCACTGCTTCACATTTCTTGAATAAATGCTCCATTGCTAAAAACGACACTCCAAAGGATAAACGACACAGAAATAACAAAAACACGTCCACCCGATCCACATCATTAATTTGAAATCCATAAATTCGTAAAAATCCACAGTCAACTATATTCTCCTAAATATATGTTAGAATCCGGCTCCAAGGACCATGTTCAATGCTTCATAAAACTTTCAATTCAGTTTTCGGTTCGGTTCGGTTCATTTTAGCTTCAAAGTTCTCAACTAAAATATTCACTATATATATACTTTCTTTCAGTGCAAAAAAATAGCTCGTGTAGAAATACGCATAACGCCTAATCAACTAGACAAAATTAACTCTGTGATATCTAATCAACTGTACAGAAATATAATATCGCGACTTCTAATCAACGATTCCTAACATGGAATTTCGAGACCTAAAATCCCTAGTTTAGGGGTTCCCTTCGGCGCTCCCAATTGCCGCGCTGTGGGTATATACCTTCATGCTTCAATATATGTTAATATATATGTTATTCAGCAGTAAAGAAAGGAGGCCAAGGGATACCCATTTTTTCCAATATGACCAAATGAATGCAGAGTATGCAACTTATCAACCATTAAGAATGAACAACTCAAGAACGCAAGAAAGAACATAATCAGAGCCAGAGACGAGCAGTATAGTATCACTCTACAACAAGTCAGTGAGAAGACGAATCCAAAACAACTCAGAGCAAACGATCTAAGCAGGATGAAAGGCGCGTCAAGATGGCTTACGAATCCACCTCTAAAATCAGAAAACTTCAATCTAAGTAAGAGAATTCTATGACGCCCTAAACCTTAGGTACCGATGTACGCCGAAGTACGTACCTACCATCGACATGCCCCCGTGGTGACATCTTCGATGTTGATCATGCAATGTTATGCATGAAAGCTGGGTTTGTTCATAGGCTCCACGACGACGTCAGAGATCTGCGCGCTCGCCTACCTTCTCAAAGATGTCTGCTATGATGTCCAAGTGGAGCAACAGCTGGAGACACTAACTGGAGAAGTTCTTCCTGGCAGTACCAATACAGCAGTTGAAACTAGATTTGACGTCAGTGCACGAGGTTTCTAGTAAAGGCGGCAAAAAGCATTCTTCGATGTGAGGGTTTTTTTTAATCCTTTAGCAAAGAGCCGATTGAACCAAAACCTAAACACCACATTCACCAGCAACGAAAACGAGAAGAAAAGGGAGTATAATCGACGTGTATAGAGATGGAACAGGGCACATTCATACCACTCGTTTTTACACCATATGGAGGTAACGGAAGGGAAGCTGAACGATTTATTTCTGAACTAGCTTTAGAACTTGCTATAGTAAGAAACAGCTCGATTATTATACTATAGAGTTAAACTGTTTATGAATTTAATCAGGTCAGCAATATTATGCATAAGAGGAACTAGGACTACAAAAAAGCTAACCATGACATTGATTATGCCCAAATGGTGTGTAGTTTTAATAGAGTGGAATAAATATCTATGTTTTGGCTAATATTTTAATAGATAATCCAGCATATGGGTGTATATATATAAATAGCTTTAGAACACTATCAATTTATTAATTGTATTTGAGTCAAAAAATTTTAAAGCATATTTTTAGAATTACATTATTTAAAATTGTTTAATTGTTTGTTAATAAAGATCATTTTATTTTTATGATAAATGAAAACATAAAGTCTGTAATACGGTTTTTGAAGGGTGTTACTGAATTGATCTTTTTTGGACTCTCTTACCGATGTCCGTGAATCTACATCTGATTTTATGGATTCGTCGCCTCCTGCAAGTTGTGCACTATCAAGCTTCACAGTGGTCACCGAGGAGCAGCTATCCAGTCTTGTTTGTTCTTTTAAGATAAAGTCATGTGCCCTAGATCCAGTTCCAGCCCATGTACTGAAAGAATACTTGTCAGTTTTGCTTCCAGCTATGACGAAAATTGTGAACTTGTCTATTAACTCTGCTTTGGTACCAGATTGTTTTAAACTGGCTCTTTTGAACCCTCTTCTTAAGAAGCCACGCCTTGATTTTGAAATTTACGCTAATTTTCAGGCCTATTTCCAATCTAATTTTTATTTCCAAACTAACTGAAAAAGTAGTTGTTTCCCAGCTTGTTGACTATGTAATGCGTAATGATTTAGATGAAAGTTTTCAGCAGCTTCATAGTACTGAGACTGCATAAAATTAGTTAGAGTTAACAATGACATTCTTGTTGCTTTAGATAACCATCAGTCTGTTAAAATGCTTCTCCTGGATTTATCAGCTGCTATCGACACCGTAGATCATGGATATTGCTCGACCGGCTGAGTAAATCGTTTCGGTATATGTGGTCTGGCTCTCTCCTGGTTTAAATCATATCTCAGTAATAGATTTCAGTTTGTGGAAATAAGAAGGGGGAAGTCTTCACACCAGCCGCTGACGTGCGGGGTGCCACAGGGCTCGTTTTAGGCCCTATCCTTTATCTGTTATACACCTCGCCACTTGGGGATAAATATTGTAAGAAAGTATAACATGGGTTTCCATTTTTACGCGGACGACACCCAATTATCCTTTGATTTCCGGAGTGGTGAGGGAGAAGCATCAACCGTCAATTCAATAGAGGCTTGTGCATCTAAAATTGATGAATGGATGAGGCTCAACAAGTTAAAACTAAATAGCGATAAGTCTGAGCTTTTAGTAATTAGTTCTAAGTACCG
>JAOBBB020231130.1:0-11421 GCA_025331005.2 Zoanthus gigantus | reverse complement strand
CTTGTAGCAGTCCCTAGCAACAAAATTAATAAAGGTTTGGATATATGGTAACGGAAGGTAATAACTTTGGTAGTGCTGATTTTTTGTGATTTTAAAAGGATTTTAGCATGAGATTTTCAGTTGTGTTTCGTTCTAAAGTTTTAAAGTGTTTTCGGAATGTTGTTTAAGTTGAAAAAGTTGATGAATTTTCTTTTATAGAATATTGAAGGTACCAATTGATTTGTAAAAGATTTTTTTGTTCCGTTTTATTAGAACTCTTTTCTGAAGATAATATGACATTGTTATTGAAACTTCAATAGATGTTTTAGCACGTCAACACATTTCTGAGTAATATGTGTGGCAAAAAGTGTTGGAAATGAAGATTGGTCTGTGATCTCACTTGCAGACGACGTCACACGCCTTGCTGCAGTCACTAGCAACAGATGCCACAACTGCCAACCCCCATGGGCTCCAAACACATAATGACAGGGAGGGGGATGGAGTCCAACCGAGGTTCAAAATTAATACACCAAAAACATCCCAACTTCAGAACAGTCCACCCAAAAAAAACCCAACTTTTTTAGCATGTATACCTCAAGATATTTCTGTGTTTATATGCATCAGCACACTTTATCAATTATCTGTTGGAAAGCTCCCCAAAAAAATCCCAGTATCTTACATAGACCCAAGTAAACCCCTTTGAACAAAATTTCAAATCCAAAAAAATTCTTTACACATTCCCCCATCCCCTTCTTCTCCAGCATGGGAATGCCAGTAAAGGAGAAATGTAACAAGCGAGCAAAAGACATCTTGTTTCGATTAACGTAGTACATCTAAAATAAAATCTAAATATAGTTTTTACATATTTTATATTAAAAATGCTGTGAATTACTCGACTAAGAATTAAAATTGCAAGATCGAACGTAACTCACTTAAGAATAGCTTATGATGTAATCTAGCTCCTTCACTTTGTAACAAATTTAGCTTATTACAATGAAGCCAGCACACGAAAGATTAAATTAAAGCAAGTGGAAACAAAACGAAAAAAAAAGAAACTCGGTAAGAATGATGCAAATTGCCGGTGATTGACTTGAGAATTTAGACTTTACAGTAAGTATTACGAAATAACAGCGACTGCTAATAGTAATTGTCAATATGATTTCTTTCTTCTTATATTAATCATAAATTAAAAACCTCTTTAACTTCTTCACAGTTAGTTAATAAGACTTACCGACTTTGTAGGGGAGTTTTCCAGGCTGAGGCATGATGATAAACTAGTGATCTTTGCTAACAACTTCAAAGCACATGCAACTCTTCTGATCAATGGGGCAGAAAGAACGGAGACCTTGAGAATTGCTGCCATCATCTATAGTTAGGACTGGCACTAGTATCACGATATTTTTTCTCGGTCGCTTATTGGTTGAAGTAAAAAAGTGAGTCAGGCGATATTTTTGAACAATTGGTTTGGTTAAATGTACAAAGCCGACATTTTTAAGATGGTAGTGAAAAGACAAGGCAACAAAAACATTTAAGAAAACAAGGTCTTATTGATATTTAATGTCATCAAACATCTCTATCAATTTGTACTTTTTTGGGACCTTAAGCAAGAGTGAAGGATTCTAAAGGTTTTTCGAAGAAAGCCCATACTCTTTTTAAAAATTTCTTTTTACATTCATCCATGGCCATCCTTCGATGAATATAAAATTTTGGGAATAATTCATTTTCTAGGTGAGGGGACCTCTGCTAATTAGAACTGCTATCAAATATCAAGAATGTATGTATTGTGTAGACATAATATATATAAATGTTATTGTTGCTAAGAAATTATATTAGAACGCAACGTAAGTTTATTATATGACCTCGAATTAAGTCGAAACTTAGTTTTTAAAAGTCTCTTTGACGTAATACTCATTAATTGAAACCTATACATTTTCAAAAATGATTAACTTGTATCCGAGGTAACCGAGCGACCACTTTTGAATTGCAAGGAGACAAAAAGTTGAGCTCACTAGCAACCAAAATTCCAATGAAACTAGAAGTCCACATGTTGAACCATAGAAATACCACATTTTATCAAGGCAGTCAATTCCTTGACAGCGCTTGTAAGTTCACATTTTTAAAAACCTTTAATAGAATTCGCTTAGCAACTTGTTTGTAAGTGCGACTGGAAAAATGAACCTTAAACTACCCCTCCCTTAAAAATATGTATTTTGTCAACCATCTTATTTGTAACCAAGCCTTGCAAGTCGACCGCAAGCATCTGTCTGTTCAAAAATATCAAGACGGCGTCGAGTACGGCGGGTGTAATTTGATGAATACTGAATGCAAAACGCGACTACAGTTTACTATGACAGCGGACGTACATCCATGCAAGAATAAACCCTAACCCTACACTCTTTTTTTTTTATAAGAACGTCGAATTTTTCGTTCGAGGCTGAACTTTTTTAAATATTTTCGGGATATCAGCCTCAAATGTTTTTAAACATGTTCTTAAGATATCTTTACTGATTTTAGACTATATAAATAATACATGTACCGTATGTGGTACATTTGTGTATACATTGATTTGTACATGTACTTTGTACTATATCAAAATTTAAAATACAGTAGCTGGTACGAAAGAAAACAAGAGATATAACTGTAAGAATTGCGATTTGGTAAATGAAAAAAACATGATTTAAAATTGTTATCTGCGAACTTTAGTCAAGAAGCCCACCGAAACGCAAATTTTTTAATAACACTGTATGAATTATTTGCAATAGGTTATCATCATAAATTAATGTTCTTCACCTTCTCTCAGCCTCAGCATGTTCTCAACTTGTTCTTAACTTTTTGGCGATTTTCAGCCTCATGTTTTTATAAAAAAGGTTCTTATAAAAAAAACAAGAGTGTATATCGGTTCCTTCCCAACAACATAAACGACTGAATTTTCATTCATTACGACAGAATGAAAAAGTCTAGCTGTCCAACAGGCAGCGCCCTATTTTTCCTACAGGACTATCAAAGTTCTTTTTTGCTTTGAGTTGTCTTAGAATTAGATTGCATGGCTCTTTCGCAACAATATTATAAACGACTGAACTTTCATTCATTACAACAAACTGAAAAAGTCCAGCTGTCCGACAGGCAGCGCCCTATTTTGTCTACGGGACTATTATTGTTCAGTTTTAGGTTAAGTTGCCATAGTTATTGATGTGCTTTCGCAATTGCATTTAAAACGACTCAGTTGAATGTTATACCTTCATTAGAGATGACAAGCTGACATAGTCAAACTGTCTTGTAGGCAGCGTTCTGTTTTTTCTACAGGACTAACATTAGTTGTTTCTACATCAGTTGAGTTGTCTTTGTTCAGTATACGCCATGTGCCGATGCACTAATCGACGCACTTAAACAGTGTTTTTTAAAACCATTCAATGAGGCTTTTCAGTATCGTCTTTTAAATCGGCTTCAATGGGCAAGATGGTCTTGCTAGAAGAATTTTAACACTAAAATAATTATTGGTTAATCCGTGCGCAAAAAAACAAATGAGTTGTGAAACAACTTGTTTCAATAATCGAACTACAGCAAAACCACACAATATTTCAATGAAAAAGCCGGACGTAAAATGGTTTTAATTAACGCTATGAAACGGATCCTAGATGATGGCAGCCCCTTCCCGCAATTAGGCTGTTATCCAGAGAGGTCCTGCATTCAATATGAAAGTACAATGTCGGTACTTATCATTAATAATTAATTTGAGTGCCCGATATGAGGTGTTAGAAAACTAAAAGTTTTTTAATTATTTTAAAAGCATTTTATATTAAGAATGACATTAACAGCAAGGGCTTTTTGGTGAAATGCAAAACCGAAAATCAAAGTCAGCCAACCAGAGATAGAGAAATCAGTTGGTTAACCTTAGGAAAAAGCTAGTATTCCACATGACACTCAAAAATAGCTATTCATTTCTTGATTTTTTTTTTAAGTTAAAAAGCATTAGTATTACAAAACTAAGTTTTAACTGTTCAACAATTGTAAGCCAATAAATGAACGACCAAAAAGCTTAAAATATAATTAAATACAATTTTTTGTATGCAACCTGTTAATGAAACAAGACGCATAGCTGCGTGAACTCGGGCTTCTCATGGAGTAAGACACAATTTTCATTGTAACATTTTGCTTTTAAATATTCCGTTATTATTCACGGTTTCAGTTAAGTGACTCTGGAGCGTAATTTCACCACCTAAATTTGAATGAGTGATGTTGAAAGGGTAGTGGAACACAATAAAAATATATTTGTTCCAGATTCTGATGCCGTCAAAGAAGCAGACACTGCTACAAAACATTTAATTTATTGGCCAAAATATCTACGTTTAATATGATGATTCAATTTGTCATAGCATTCAAGTGCAAAGTTTGCTTTATTTTTTTTGCTTTCTAGCTTTCACATAACAATACAATTTAGGGAGTGATCATTAATAAGTATGTGCCATCCGGGGGCGGAGGATATTGGGATGGGGTATGAAAATTCACATACTGATCAGGGTGGGGTATGAAACACATTATAGCATTTAAGATGGGGTATGAAATTTTCTGTGCTTTTCTGACAAAAGATTTTGTAAGAAAAGCAGAAAATGCACATGGCCAAAACTAATAAAACAGAACCAATTTAATAACAAATATAGCCAGGTAAATTAAATTAGCACTAATACAATTATTACTACTTATCGTCATCGGTATAACATAATCATCATCGCTGCTCTTTATAATATCGCTGTAACACTGAAAAATTGTTTTCTGTTGTGAGCCTTTTTTAACATTCTGCTTTCTTTCCAAATTTTTCTTTGCTGTGTCTTCAAGTCTCTGTTTCATTTCTTCATGGAGATGTTGAGCAAAAGCCACTGAATCGTCCTTGAAAAATCCCTTTTGAATTAGATAATTCAATGATATGTGGTGATATCTTGGGACTAGTTTGCATGATTGGTTTATTTGACACAATCCCAATGTTTCAGTGCCTGCTTCAATTTGATTGAAAGTTACCATTCCGTCTGTTAACAGGTTTACAACCTCTGCAGCTTTTCCTAGAAGTCGGCTTTCCTTCTCTCTTTCTGCCTTTCTTTTGTTTTTTGCGCTCGCTTTTTCTTCCTTTTTGCTTCAGCTTCATACTCAGTACTAATGTCTGATTTTCTTTTAAGCAGTTTCAAAATTGTAATGAGAGATGTTTGAGTTTGGATTAGGGATTCTTTCATTTTATCCAAACTTGTCTTCTTTTCGTCAAAAAACTTTAGCTCATTCGCCCTCCATGGTTTGACATTTTTGTCTTTGTCAAACAGATTAACACGCAAATCCACAATTTTCAATTGCATTTGTGACACAGAGTTAATTATGTTCTCTATGCATTTAGTTGAAGCCTCTGCCTTATATAAATCGCCTTTCTTTATTTGACTAATGTCTTGAGAGGAAATATGTTGAACATTTTTGTGTTACCATCCTTGCTTGCAGGGTTTAAAATGTTGTTCACCTTTTGGTAAAACTCGTCAACCTCTCTTTGTAATCTCCAACGTGTTATACGTTGTGAAATGACATAGTCTTTGAATTGCAATGGGGCCATTAGCTCATAGGATGAACAAAAAATATCTTTGAACACCTGATTTTGGAATTCTAGCTGATCAGTTAGGGTTTTTTTTATCCACAGACCTCTGATTTCTTTGGAGCCTGAAAAACAAAATAAACAATAAATATGCACCAAGAAATTGAAGGTATATCAAAGTAAAAATAGTGTCGTAGCACACTAGCTGTTTATGTTGTTTTAGGTGGTACACAGCCTTAGACTAGATTTTCACAGCTTTTTCTGTTTCTCAGTTATTTTCACAAATCAAAACATGTCAAATTAGGTACATACACTTTGAAAGATGGTCTTGAAAGTCCTGCTCACTTTCACAATCAATCCGTTTTGAATCTGTGGGAATGTCTGTGGGTTCTCCATGCTTATTTTTCGATGAAACTACATGAACAGCAGCAACAAATCGCTTCCTATGGCCAGCCAGACTTGTAAAACATACCAACATCTTTCATAAGGCCTTCTAATTCCTCAGCAGAATCTGCCATTGAAATAATCTGGCCAAAATTATCGTACCCTTCTTCAATAAATTTATCAAGATACTGAGAAAGATTATTTTGTTCTAAGAACTCTTCAACTTTGTCGATTTCCGCCATTTTGGATTCATGAGCGTTTCCGCTGGTCTCAATATGTTATATGTCACTGGATAGCAGTGGAACGCTGACAAAAAAGCCTAGACACGAGTTTCAGAACATAAATCATTCAACAGAATTCAACAGTTCAGTGCAAAAATAAAACATTTTTCGAAATTTTGAATATTAAAAAATGGAAATCAATATGGAAATTAGTTCATCGAAGAATACAGTACCCAACAAAATAAGGGAATCTTCAAAGACATCCGAACAGGTTGTAACATCTTTTCAAACGAATTCAGCATAAGAGTGTGAAAATTACCTGTCTGAGAGAATAGATGTTTTTGACTAGTTTGGAAACTAGCTCACATGTTAATAACTTAAAAGGTCTTCGTGCAATTTTGCAAGTATTGATGGCAAATATTGAGCTTCCTGCAAGAACAGTTCGCTCATCTTTTATGGATTTTATGGAAGCAATTTCCTTGTTCATGCCATATCATCCTTACGTTACGAAAGCAGTCCTTAACGACAGGAACTGAAGAAGGTGTACATGGATTTAGTCTGCCATGCACGACATGGTATTCCTGTGTACATTGTTAAACAACAGTATATTTTGTTACGCCCAAAGGAAGTTGATCTTGAATTGTTTTTCGAGGATGTTCTTAGGGAAAAGGAAATGTCTGCCACAACACTCTCACCAAACTTTGTAAAAGATACGTTGGAAAGTTTGGATTCTTCCTGGGACAGGAAAGTGTTAAAAGTGGCTCTTGGTAATAATTTGTCAAAGAAAACCCAAATAGAGATGGGTATTGGATCAAGGGTGTTCAATTATGAAGATCAAGTCTTTGAAACAATAGAAGCTAAGAAAAAAGCGAAGCAAGAAGCAGAATCCAATGTAATGATTGACTTGCAAGGCAAAATTAAAAAAGCTGAAAAAAACTTATTGAATACAAAAAAAAAATTAAAGAAAGAAAATGTGTGGAGCAGAACACAACTAGAAGAACTAAAAAAGCACATTGAAGATTGGAAGACAGAAAAGAAATATTGGATAAGCTTGCAAGTGGTGAGAATGACAAGGGTTTAAAGGAGATGATATCCAGAAAGTACAAAAAAGAAGTACTACAAAAGATGATTGGTATGAGAAAATATAGTTCTGGAAGACCGCAAAAATTAGATATTGAAGACGAACAATTTTTACTAAACTGTATTGAAAGTAAATCAACAGCCCACGGTCGTAGAAATGATGCTGTGATGTACATGAATCATAGAGTTAAAAAGAAAGATTTTCTTAAGCTAGCAAATTAAAGCAGATTTCCAAGAGGTCTCAGGCCAATTAAATCTGCAACCACCGTGTATAATAGATCTCGACCAAAATATCGACGGAGTATTCAAGCTAAAAAGCATTTGGGGCTGGGCCTTTTCTGCAGCAAGAAGCCACCAAAGCTCAAAGAAAACGATAACGTTTTAACACACTACCAACGTGCATTTAAAACAGGAATACTGTTGAGACAAAACTACAATTCACAAAATGACACCAGAAACTTCAAGATGTTTCTTCCCCGAGATGACAAAGCCTACATTTGTCCTGGGACAAGCACAGGTATGTTGATTAATTCTAAGAATTGACAAGCAAGGAGGTGCACTAAGTTTCAGTGTATTACAAAGAAATTAAGTTGTATCACTTAAACAACGCTAGCCAATGACGTGGAAAACTCCATTATAAGCCTTGCGTTCATTCTCATGGCACAGTAAGCTAAACTTATAAAATTAATTGAAATTGAGTTACAGAAATCGAGTTACATTCATTTTCCATTAATACCACAACGAGTTCATAAACATTTTTTTTTTTGCACAATAGGTGTTATGAGTGCAAGGAAGTTAAGAATCATTCAGCCCTCACATAGTTCTAGGCAGCGAACTTTGCCCAAATATGACTTCCCCACTCGACTAGTCAATGCCACCCCTGGTGTCAACAGAGTGATATCATTTGAGATACAGCCAATAAATGATGACATGAAAGTAAAAATCGACAATGACAACACTGTGGTGTTCAATTGCCCGAAACATTTTGTTGGCAGTAGTGGTACGGTTTGGGCATCCGAGTATACGCGCTTACGCTACGAAGAACCAAAACTGTTCTTTGTTGATGAAAACCAAGATGTGAAACCGGATACCAGCTAATTGATTCAACTAGTAGATAAATTGAAGCTATATTCTGTAATGACAAGCAAAGAAGACACTTTGAAGATAACAGATAACCCGAACTGCCAGTTTCGTTTGTATGAATGGGAAAGAATAGAGGCCTTGGAAAAAACTGTCAATCTTTGTTTTGAGTCAGTAGAGGATATGAATGTTCATTCCCAAGATGAAATGGAACTCAATATTCAAAGCATTCTCAAAAATATCATAAATTTGATCCAGGTTCTTGAGCAGCTGAATCAGTCAAGTGCCTCTCAATATGTCATCTGGGAATCTACTAACACGCTAAGTAAACTTTGGGATCAGAGCTGGAGGTCAATTTTACCCTTTGTTCCTGTAATGAAATCTAGGATCCACGAGTTTACTGATGCTGGTCCTGGAGTTGGGGTAACCAACCATGATGTTAGGTTCCGAATTGCTGATATAATCATCTTAACAAACCTTGACTATTATATCCGTCACCACCTTGCTAATGATGATAGCAGTCAGAATGAAGTTGAACGTATTCAAAGTTATGTGGGCGACGCGATCTGTGATGGAGGCCCATTAAAATGGGAATACAAACAGCCATACGAAGGTTTTTCTAATGAGCAGTTGAATGAAATTTCTTTGGATGAGCTGGAAAGCAGCGAATTGGATAGGATGAAATACAATGCATTTAAAGTTTGTGACGAGCTGAGGTTCCATATTAAAGGTGCTCCTGCATCTGGAGGCTTTATGAAAGCGTACACCTCTCAAACGAATGAATATTTCTACTTCAACAATCATCAGCATTTGAAAAAGTATTTGGCAGCCTCTGAAAATGCAAAAATAGCATTACCTGGCAGTCACTACTTTAAAATGGTTCAAGATTTTATCGAGAAACATTTTGACATTGGTGAAAAATATCTGGAATATGTCAGATATGCTTGCCTGGATGATTCATGATCTTATTGTTCTGATCTGGATTGGACTGGTACAGTGTGTTCTCGGATTCCTAAACCAATGCCAGACGACAATTCCACTGGTTTTCATTACTTATCTGCTTTAAAGACAACGATAGAAATTGATGGCAAACCACGCTGTGTTGATGACTTCCAGCCACGAAAACAGATCAAAGATTTCCTGGCCCAAATGCAAACCTACCACCGAAAAACAAATTTATAACGGATAAGGCATTACTGAAAAAGTATGTTGAACATTTGCAGATTTTGGAAATCAATAAACGAAAGCGAGCTGAGAAAAGGCAGGTGTATTTGAGAGAACAATCGAATATGAAATTCGAATATTACGACTGGCCGTCATTACTAAACAACGGATTATTGAGGAAATTGAAAGTGAGTGAGTTAGAAAAATACTTGCATCATCACAAACTCTGTAACTCTCTTAGATTAAAGAAAAAGGAAAAGGTAAACCTTATTACAGCTCATATTGCTTCGTCGTTACTAAATGATGGAAATACAGAAGAAGTACTGGTAGAATTAAATAGTCTGATGATTCAACATTGGAGTCCAGTGATAGTGATGAAGATCGTGTTCTTGCTGATACAGATGCACTGAATACTGATAGTGATCCTAGTAGTGATTCTGATTGTGATGGCATGGATGGTGATCCTGACGTCGAAGCAATTTTTACAACGACAAAGAGTGGTAGAGTTGCAACAAACTGGAGAGCGCGATATTTTCAATCGTAGGTATACAGAACACGATGACAATGAACTTTTGAGTAAGTCTGCAGTGAACTGCACTCACATAGCGTAATTTCTTAAAAGCTTGAACTCACTAGTTAGTTAGTAGTTCTATGCTCCATTTACAGATTTATAAATTCAAGAATTGGAATCATTCTAGGAACAAACTTGATGATGCAGCTGGTAAATGAAAATATATCATCACAGCTTTGGCAAAAGTGCTGTTTTATGTGATAGAAAATAGTCTAAACATGCAATATTTATAAACGTTGCTATGTTTGTCTATAGCTTAAATAACTCTGTATTTTGCTAACTGTTTTAGGATGGGGTATCAAAATTTAAGATAATTTTTGGATGGGGTGCAAAATTTCCTCATAATATTTTAAGGGGGTATCAAGTAATTTTGGAAGAACTGATAATATCCTCCAGCCCCGGGTAGCACATACTTTATGTCTACTCCTTTAGATTTGGTTGGATGTGGTTGGAAGCGGTTCTGGTCAGACCACACCACCATTTCATCAACTGCAGGCTGGATAACGCTGGGTGACATTTTAGGAATGACTTCTGAAATCGACGTGTCATCAATGAGTTTCCAAAGGTCGAAAGTTGGGCTAATCTTCAAGACATTAATCATTAGTACGAACAGCCACGGGCCCAACTTGCTGCCTTGAGGGATACCAGCTGGGATGTGACTCCACTGAGAAAATAAATGATCTGTAAGTTTTACCCTCTGCTGTCGGCTGGTCAGGAAATCGACAATTCAATTAAAGGTAGGTGGCTTGATGTTTAGGTGTTTCAGTTTGTGTACAAGAATTTCATGGTCTACTAAGACGAAAGCTTTTCGGAAGTCAAATAAAATAACCCGGACAATAGCAGCATTTCCATCAGAGGATTTGACCATTGGTGGAGCATGGAAATCAATGCCATAGTAGCGGAGGATTTATCGATGCCACCGTATTGATTTATGTCAATTACTGATTTAATAACTGGCTTTAGTTCTTTCTCGATGACAAACTCGTCGGCGATTTTCGAAATTGCAAGGGTAAGGGAAATTGGTCTAAGGTCTTTATTGAAAGCTTTGACAGGCTTGGATTTTGGGATAGGAACCACGTTGGCCTTTTTCCAGTTGGCTGGTACCATTTCATCTTTGAACGACCAATTGACAATCGAAGAAATTGGGTGGGCAAGAACCGCGGCATACTCTTTAAGGAGCCAAGGACTGATATCATCCGGACCGGAGGCTTTGCTGGCTTGTAGCTTAGACAATTTATTGTAGACTGCTGAGGGTTGCACTAGGATGAGTTGATCATTGTGCAAGGGGATTCGGAGATCACAGCCCATAATTGGACTGTAGTTTTGCATAACGGCAACAAACTTATCATTGATTTTGTCAGCTAACTGTTCTAGGGTTA
>JAOBBB020231042.1:0-11422 GCA_025331005.2 Zoanthus gigantus | reverse complement strand
ACCGTAAAACAGCAAATAGTGAAATTTTGCATCATGCTGGGAAAATCTGTATTTTGCGAAACGAGACTTTAATAAACGACAGAAAGTTTCTCAAAATAAAAAATGCATCGGCAAATTAAGTTATACATAACAAATGATTTTTAACCCTATAAGTCACCTCTAGACCGTAAAACAGCAAATAGTGAAATTTTGCATCATGCTGGGAAAATCTGTATTTTGCGAAACGAGACTTTAATAAACACCAGAAAGTTTCTCAAAATAAAAAATGCATCGGCAAATTAAGTTATACATAACAAATGATTTTTTACTCTGTAAGTTACCTCTAGACCGTAAAACAGCAAATAGTAAAATTTTGCATCATGCTGAGAAAATCTGTATTTTGCGAAACGAGACTTTAATAAACGACAGAAAGTTTTTACATTAAGTTATACAAATTGTGAAATTTCGCGTTAATCTGAGAAAATCTGTATTTTGTGAAACGAGATTATGAGAAAAACAAATTCCATCTTGTTTCACAGACCTGTTTAATGAAATTATTCTAAGATCACAAAATACAATTTGTCTTTAAAAAAATAATTTCTGTAATAATTATTAAAGCAAAGGATGTTTGAGGTCTCAGCAACAAACTAAGGTTAGAAAAGTTCTTCTAACTGAAATATTATCGCCATCCATCACTTTGATTCTTAATGTTCCAACAAAATGTGACGTGCTTAATAGCTGCGCTAACTTTAACATTCTAACATTAACAAACTTGGGCTGGTAGTTCAAATAAAAAACAAAAGAATGAACCAGTCCAATCAAATCACAACAAACAAATCTTATCTACACAATGATAATTTATCATTTAGCTGAGTCCTGAACACTAACGTTTTTATACAAATTGCAGTTTTGCACAGACAGACCAATGATACTGTTCAAACAACAAAACGCAATTGACGTAAAAGTTCCCGTTTGTGGCTTTCGTGCAATCGCTCCTTTACCCCGTTTGCCAATCTCAAACGCCCCTTCCAGAAGTAGGGGTGGCGCGGCAGCAGACATCCTTTCTTTATACAGTAAAATTTTCGGCCAAGCTTTTTTCTTGTTGGTTTATATTGCACCTTGCCTTGATTTACGGGGTCTTTCTCTGGGTAAACATAGCGTTCCTTATGCATTATGCATATATCCCAGGGAGCAATTGGGAGTTCACGAGAAAAGTTGATGTTGCACTCTTCACAGCTAATTGCACGTTTGTAGTCAACAACGAATACAACTTCAAAGAGTTCATCGTTTTGATAATATTCAGTAAATCGTACAAGTTTTGGAAAGTCGAGATCGGGATCGCTAAATCCAAGTGGATCCTGCTCTTCTGTTAGTGGCACCTGGGCAATGTTGTTTGCGCCTTTACGAGGTTTTTTCTGTTTGTTCTTTTCTCCGGCGTTGCGTGGTACGTTCTGGAAAGCCACTCTTTCCTCAAGATTGTGCTGTTGAGCATATTTGTCGATGTGCTGTCGCAGGATTCCTTGTTGCTCTGCAACCGCAACTGAATGTTGACAAATACCTCCACTCCCAGCAAATGTGGCGCAACCTCTACATGACAATGCACCACGTTTTCTTTCAACAGTGAAAGCTTTGTCTTTCTCTGTAACACAAAAGTTGTCGTTGTCCAAGGGAATGACTTTAAACTTAAAGAGTATCATCTCGGCTCTTTTCCAAATATCCAGCAAAACATGAGTAGCTAGTCGTGCATCTAAAACCGCTCTCTGTGGCAGAAATAGAAATTTTTGGCACTTCCAGTTCTTCATCCATCTCATCCTTTGAGCTGAACCCTATAGCTTTTTTAACGTACGCTGAACGTTGTTGGGGGGTCATCTGTGCCCATCTAACTGGATCGATTGCGAGATTAGAATAATCAAGCGCGAGACGATACTCACCAATTCCCCGCAGTGCCTTAACAAACTCACTTTTCTGCTGCTGCACAATTCTTTCATTGACAATTTCGTGAATGCGGGCTTGATCAATGATCTCCCCATGAGCCTCTTCTTTTAACACATTATGCATAGCTTCTGTTCTTTGGTTGTGCCACTTGTTGGGAGGGTTACCTAACCCTGCAGAAACTCGAACTGGTTTCATCATGCAATGCTTTAGGGTTGCTGACAAAGGACGTAGTCTGCCCCTCTGGGTATCTAACCACTGTGAAAATCCAGCAGGCCACGCCGGACGCAATCTGAGTAGCATGGAATCGAAAGCTTCATTGTTTTCGCAGTCAACCAGACCGCGAATCCTAATTCCGTCTTTTTCGGTTCCAAGAATTTGGGAACAAACTTTTTTCTGTTCACATGAAGAAACATTTGTCTTTGCAAGCTTTGCCTCGATGTCTGTTTCTACGTGGGTGAAGCAACGAAGATGAATGTTTCCCGTTGTACCTGCAACGTTCGAGGATGCGTTGATGGGATAAACATTCTCAAAGCCTTGTTCGAGTGCCAATTCTCCGTCAGTACCGTAAGTGAGGGACTTGACACCCTTTCTAGAAAGGAACGCAGCTAGATATTCATAATCCTCTGTATCTTTAGTAATACTGGTCATCATAGCAGCAAGTACAGTTGGATGTCTATCTGGCTTATTTCTATAAACAAACATGGGGTGGGGGAAAGCCAATGTGGTGACATAAAACCGACCTACGTTGTATGTCATATCGATTCCGATCTGGGATTTTGGACGGTAGCCGGGACAATAGGTTTTAATCCATGTAATTTGCTCATCTGTTGCAGCAAATGTCCTAGGGGCTATATGCTCAACACCCTTCTTGGATTTTTTATCAAATGATACGTCGCGCAAGAAATCGTCATGCTGCATGAGGTTCATCAGCTTAACAAAATCAGTCCTTCGGGGTGGTCCAGTGTTGCGGCAGCGTTTCCTTTCAGGTAGACCTCTGCAAACATTGTACACTTGTTCTCTGTTTCTCAACATTTCTGACGGGGAATCGATATTTAAAACACCACCACTCTCTTTTTCAATCAAAGAAATTATGTGCTTTGGAGATTCGCTTCTTAACGCAGCTTCTTTTGCTTTGAGAAGAACGCTGGGTTTGACACGGTAATATGGTTCATCCTTCTTCTTCGAGTTGCCATGAGATTTCAAAAACAAGTCGGTGACGTCCCCTGATGCTTTATACTGCACTATTGCATATCTGGTTAAGACTCCTTTGTTTTCGACTTTATAGATGACTCTAGAGAAGTTTTTGCTTTTATCGTGCCAGCTGTACTGTCTACGTACAAGGTATACGTGATCTTCGCATGAGATGTCTGGATAAACAGTTTCCACGGTGCCATCACTTTTGAATTTTACTTGCACTTTTTCAGTTGGAGAAGAATGCCGGCTAAAGATACCATTATCATCTGCACTCAAGTCGCGATGTGACAGTGAGGAGTTCTTTAAATCAATAACAAATGTGGCATTCTCCCGAACACCTTGAGGGACTTTGTGAGAAACGTACTCGGGAGGCACTCTCTCTCCCACACAAATTTCCAGAATTTCTTTCAAACCCAATCCCTTCTTGCTTCTTCGGAACACTGGGCACCCACAAATGAACACTGCAATAAAAAAAATATTATGACACCATAGTACCGTCAAACAAATGTTAAGAAAGAGAAGGTTATGATTCGAATGTTGAAACGGAAACTTTTGGTTATTGGTAATAAACTTGGATGCTCTACAGAAATACACAGATATTACGAGAAATGCATTCTCACGACATCTGACCTTTTTGAACAAAAGGCTGCTGTAGATACGGCTCACTTTCTGTCTTTGGTGTTTCTTGCATTGACACGTCTGTGTAGCCTGCAGAGAAAACACATCAGTTCAACAGTATTCTGTACTATAACGTTATTAACCTATAGAAGCAAATAATATGTTTATCCTCACAAGATCACGAAACAGAATTGGGGAGCGTAACGTATCAATTTTACCCACAAGGAACGCGGTATGTAATTTTTTTTAATAATACTGGGAAAGCCTTATAGTTACTCACGCTTCTGATGTATGATCTACATTCAGTATCTAAAGTAATTATAAGCACAGTACACCCAAAATGTTAAGGCGTTAAAATTCTTTTAAAGAAGCTACTAATTTTTGCTACACGGCTTTTCGGAGAAACGTCACAACCGTCAACCTTCATCTCCTACACCCCCAAACGTACATATGGCATATCGTATGGTTAAAATCAACATTTGACGCTTCCCTTACTTTGCTATCGTTATAAATAGCAATAGGTTATGCAAACAAATTCACTCCCAATTCCCTAAGGCTTGACATGAAGGAGTACCAATTAATCTTCTCAAAAATGTTACACATCCATTTCAACAAGTTGGAGAGGCAAGATGACCAAGATGGAGGGGGTGTGGCTGGATGCTAGGTAACCAAAAAATTGGGTTTTTGGCTGCTGTGACGTTGAAAAACTTATTGATAAACTTTAATAATAAAAACTTACCATGTTCCGAGCTCTGAAGCTCATCAACATAAAAACTCTCCATTCGTGAATCATGGCTACCTGCATGGCAATAAGCAATCAATTTCACCAATTTGACGATTTTCATTGCTAAAAACTTAGTAAACACAAATACGAAAAAGACTTACTAATTGTAAGGGCTTCAGAAGCTTTGCTTCTCGCAGATTTATCCTCCTCGAACTCATCTATAAACAAGGTGATTTGTGTAAACACATAAACATAAATACACGTTTAACAGTGAAGTAAAATTTCAATCGATCTTCAAAGAGTGCTCAACAATTCCTGAGGCAATCGGAAAGAGTATAAATAAATAGATCAAATCATCGTTCCTGTTTTACTTCCGACAGATCTGTTTCGTGGGATTGGTGTTATACTCATACTCGTCAGGGAAGGACTTTACATTTATATAGATATATGATAGAATATAGACTCAGAGTACCCAGAAACATTTTGCAAAGGTAAGAAACACAAAACAATTTGTAAAATTGCTGAAGTAGGATAAACAAAACGAATTAACTTGCGTGCAAATCTGAAACATGGTCATTTGTTACATGTAAGGTAAAGTCATTTTTTGATTATGATTTTTAAAAGGGATGATGTGTTTATTAATGTCTTAGAGAATGGAGCTAAAACAACGCGACGTGCGTATCACCATACGACTTACTGAAAGCTGAAGCTCAGATAAAAGATACATCTTCCGCAACTTTCCCACTATTGCAGCTCAAAAAAAGCGTCAATAAGAATAAAATTTATTGTTCTGAAAAGCTACCTTTATCCTATAGAAAGAAATGATCGTGTTGTCACAAGGTATACCTTTACCCTCTTCGTCAAAAAACTGTTTCACTGATGGGTCGCATTCCAATCTAGGTCTCTGAGGTGGAACGATGGATGCCTCTGTTTCTTTGTCAGTCTCTAAATCTTGCGCAGTTCGGTTAGCACTCCCCAAGACAGTTTTCCTGTCGGGGAATACAAAAGGTTAACGTTTATAGCAGAAAATATATATTTTATGGCATATAAACATATTTGGGCGGACGTGGTTGGCGCAGTTGGTAAGATCTCTGCTTTCCAACCACAAGGTCCCCTATTCGATCCCGGCACTTTGCCAAGATTTGAATATTTGTGTGGCCTTCTTTTCCGCCTAAGCCAACTCAGCTTTCCATCCTCCAGGGGTAGGTAAATGAGTACCAGCGTCTGCTGGGAGCTAAACTGCAATGGATTAGTGTCCTGTCCAGGGGGAGTCAAAGACTCTCATCCGCTCAACACTACAGAAACCGGAGATAAGCACCGGCTCCATGGGCCACTAGGCTCGAAAGGATTTAGCTATATGAATATATTTAACAAGTATCTTTGATTAATACAACTTGTCACATTTGATCACAATCACTGCATACCTTGGTGGATCCACTATAGAAAGTGATTGCAGATTTGTTTCATCTACTCCACTATCTTTAAGTCTCTTCCATATCCAACAGCAAACCCTCTTTGCTGACTCTTTCTCATTTGGATAGACTTTCAGGATGCCGTTACCGTTACCACCAAGGCTACTGCTGATGCAATGAGTATCAATTAGGAAGAATTTGCCATTCTTACACCCAATCAAAAATGTGTACCCTCCACAGGTATATATTGCAACACCAGGGACGTCATCCACAGTAAATAACCGTGTAATTCCATCAATCAAAGCTCTCCTTCCTTCTGGCGAGTACACTCTGTTGGCCGTTAATATTTCTTCGGTGAACTCATAACCAGGTTTTGTAAGTTTTCCATCTCTCAGACGACCATATGCTTCAAGTACGTCATACTTTCTATTAATGTCTCTTAGGTGATTGAACTTACGTGGTGCTTTCATGATGATGACGCTTACTTTTTGCGCTAGCTCTTCCCACTCATCTATTTGTGTTGGTAGTTCCTCACCATCGCTTATTAAAACATCTGCCAAAAGTACAGCCAGAAATGTACAGCTATTTGTGCCATCATTATCAATGCTTACGATTTCTTTGTCGCAGCCGTCAACTAATCGAGCATGCAACTCTTCGATGGCTGTTGATTGGCTGCACATGAGGGAAATATTGCGACAGGGAATGTCAAAATCACGTTCCAAGAGATGAGAAATTTCCCTCGCACTGGGGCGATTCTTTGGCGTGTATGACAAGCATCTTTCCATCGCCTCTGACACGATGAACCAATCCGTGGCTTGTAAGGTATGATACTTTAAACTTCCTTTGGGTAGCTCACCCTTACTCATCTTTGACTGTATCACTTCTCTCCATTTAATTTCTCTCCATGTCTTTTGGCTCGCTGTATATCCAAATAATATGGATATTCAAGGTCTGGGTTTAAAATTATGAATAAAACCATCCCCAACGCCCAAATATCGACAAGCTGGAGATCGTTCATAGAAGCCACAAATTTGTTTGACGCTTCACTGAAAATTTCGGGAGCCATATAAGCTGGCGATCCTCGGTAAACATTGGCTGTGGCTTGGTGACGCAAAGTCGTTGTTTGGGCGGCCTCACTTCTTCAACTTGCATTTGATTGGAGATGTTTTAAATGCTTCTTCCATTTGGGATCCTCGTAACTCGCTATAATGGGTATTCGATACCAGAATATTCCCGGGTTTTAGATCTCTATGTACCACATCATTCGAATGAAGATATTCCAAACCCTTTGCAATATCTGTTGCTATGAGTGTTTGAAAAGGGAACTCCAGCACAAGGTCGTGGTCATCGATGTAGCTCAGGTATTGGTCTAATGAACTCACAGTTACGGAGCCACCAAAAGGCTTAAAGTCAAAACATAGGTATTCCAACATCAAAGCACAAGGTTTGGTACATATACCCAAGAATTTAACAACATTTTTATGGTTAACATTGTTCAGAATTGCAGCTTCCTTATAAAACAGTCTCTGTTGACGATTATCTTCTTCGTCCTCCTTCTTTATTTTCTTTACCACAGCCTGTTGGTTGTTGGTCCTCCTAACCAGAATTACGCTTCCAAAGGACCCGCTTCCTAGTTGTCTTAACTCTTTTACATCTTCTATTTGAAATCGAGGAACGCTATTTTTTCTGATCGACGGCAATTTAAACGACATGACAGAAACAAAATGGCTGGATTTTTTATTTCCCGCCAAAAATCTACTACTGAAAGGGCTGCTGGGACTTTCAGCATAAGTGACGAGGAAGGAGAGGGTAGGGTAATATTTGCTGTTTGAACTAAAACTTTAGTTCTTGTTGTTTTTGTACTGTGCAATAGTTAGTGTCGGGCTTTCTAAGCAGTGGACGCTCAATAAAACACTCTAACGTTTGTAAGTATTCAACTTTAATTCGTTCTCTTCACGAAAACATTCTACAAAATCAGTCTCTGTGTTTTTCACATACACTTGAGGTTTTCATTTCATGTCACGTACATACTATAATATTTCATTTTTGGTTGACATTTCCTGTCACTGCCGTTTAACTAATTTAATTATTTAATACTTTTAACTTTTAAAAGTAGAGTAAATAATTCTCAAAGTTAGCTATCAATATTTGCTTACTGTCTTAATTATATCATTATTATGTACATTAAAAGTTTTCTTTTTCTAAGAACTTTGATTTTACGCACAAAACTGATAGGGGCAGTATTCAACGATATGAAAATTTTTAAAAAAATTTTTTCCCTTGTTCTAAATACTTTAATTCTTAAATTTTCATTGATCAAATGCAAAAAGGGGGTAATTGCCGTATTGGGGCGTACTTATTTGTGCATGCTTTTCATCGCATTTATATAAGTGTAAGAGGTAAATTAAGGAGCAAAAAAGGGAGTTTTATTTTCGAAGACATAATCAGATAGCAAGCTGCACATGGGTCGGTGGAACACTTTTGAAAGTCTATCTGGTAAGCTGTCGATCCTCATTGTTGAAACAACGAATTTTTGGCATGGTCATAGCTAGGTCTTTTTCAGTGGGGAAGGGGGGGGGGCGCAAGTCCTCTGAAATCTAGAGAGCAATAATTTTCTTGCCAAAAATACCGTATTTCTATGATTTAAAATGCTACTGGACATACTATTGGTTCCTTTTTGGAGGGGGGAGGGGGGTAGCTTCCCCCCTTTCTTCCCTTAGCTAGGGCTGTGATAATACACTCAGAGGAGAATACTCGACCAAAGATGTTTTATGAAGGTAGGCGCTAGGCAACAACCGTATATACTATATTTTGCTATCACAGCCAGTTGTCAGTGGGTGGCCTCCCGCCACTCCTATTACAAGCATGACCTTGTGACCTTATTAAACTTAGTATAACTCATCATTAGATAAAAAGAATTGACGAACATGGTCCAGCAAAGAAAGTAGTTAATGGATGTTGGTACGCGATCGGTTTTTAAATTTACTTGAAATATCATTTTGACTTCAATCGCTTAATAAAGTAACATATTATTTAAACTTCATTTCTTTTTTATTTATTCGTATTTCGTATCTATTCGTTCATTATAATAAGACAAAACTTCAGATTTTCTCAGCATGATGCAAAATTTCACTATTTGCTGTTTTGAGGTGACTTATAGGGTTAAAAATCATTTGTTATGTATAACTTAATGTGCTAATGCAATTTATATTTTGATAAACTTTCTGTTGTTTATTAAAGTCTCGTTTCGCAAAATACAGATTTTCTCAGCGTGATGCAAAATTTCACTATTTGCTATTTTACGGTCTAGAGGTTACTTACAGAGTTAAAAATCATTTGTTATGTATAATTTATCGTTGTAATAATATCTTTATTGTAAACTTCTCGCTGCTGTTTAAAACAACCTTGTTTCGCAAATTACAGTTTTTCCAAGCTCATTTCGTTTCGTTTCGTTTCGTTTCGTTTCGTTTCGTTTCGCCGAATACAGTAAGCCTGCCGAAGAGGTTCATGATTGGAACCGTTAAACCCAATTATTTGAGTCCTGAAAAACTTTTATTGTCAAATTATTATTGTGAATCTAAGCCTTTCTATTCCGGCTTTGTGTCATTATAACATATCCAATGACACGAGTTTTCTTGTTTCAAAACTTCTATAATTATAAATATGATTTAGAATTCAAATGTAGAAAACAATTAAAGGCATGCATAGACTTTGACCTCCTCAATGTCTAGTTCTTTTTATTTCATATGCCACAGTCAGTCAGTAGAGTGAGTCGATGTAAAAAAGATTTTGTTTACTGTATTCAATACATATCATGCGTCGCACAGTCAGTTTAAACACATCACATTGACAAGTCAGTCTTAAAACAAACACTGTGAATCTGCATAATATCCTAGTACTGTTTGACACAAACTCAGTGACGTGAATCGCCGAAGGTCGATTTACTGTTAAATTACATGGCCGGAAGCCTGTTCTAAGGTGATCATCATATTCCCTGTGCTTATGTGTTCTGCATGTACTTGATAAATTCTAGAGCGTTACTTCCAGATGGCTCTTCTTTTACAAAATCCGTTAGTGTGATTCCAAACTGTAATTAAGCGAGTAACCATTTTAAAAAAAACAATTACAATAATCTGTTTTCTTCTTTTCGTTTGCAAGGTTCATCAATTGAGTGGCCCTCTCACGCGAAAGCAGATACTCAGCAAGCGCTTCTGGGATGCAGAACGGGACCGATAACAACGCAACAAGTAAGGACTACGCGGTATCTGAAACACAATTAGTCATCACAATTGTTTTCCTCTCCGCAACCAGCTTGTGCGCCATCTTCGGTAATGCTTTAGTCTGCGCAGCATTCGCAACGAACAGAGTACTCCGCCAATTAACGAACTACTATGTTGTGTCACTGGCAATAAGCGACATCCTGGTCGGCTTGTTTAACATACCGCTGTACATGTTTTTCTACGGGTAAGTTACTGTAAAACTTTCTTAATTTAATACCTGAACTTCAGTTTACGGTGGCCAGCGCTAATCGTACTGTTATTAATTTGTGCTCAGCGAAGCACTCAGTGAATCATTGTAATGCAAAGTAATAGAGCGACCCATATCAGTTTATAATTAATCCGTTGATTAAAAAGCAATCTGCGACTTTATAAATCTATGCTTTTAATTTCATTTTAAGGAGAGGGATTTAAAGACAGTCTACTATTTATGTTATTTACAATTTTAAAAACTTGGTAGAACTAGCTATGCCTCAATGGGGCACGGCGTATCAGCCGCTTTCTTTAGATTGAAGACCTAAAAACAAAAACGAAATCAAATCATCTAGATCTGTTGGTCGATTTGCAAAAGGTAATCGCTTGGAGAAAGACAAATGAGGAGAAAGACGAATCTAATTTACCCAACACATTAACTACTGCAAAACTATAGTAGCTATAGCGGAAATGAGTATTAATAATAGTTAGACCTTTATCATGTGTACGAGTAATGAACGCTGTTTATATGCAACATTAAAAGCCATTCGAGTTAGCTGACTTGGGTTCGAATTATGATTTAAATCTCAACATCTGTGTTAGCTATTTCTGATATTTTTTTCTTTCTTTTTTTTTTTGGGCGGCAGTAATTTCTCTGTTGATTTAATTTTAATCAACTTTTCATTCCATTCGTGCTGTGTCACTTAATGAACGGCCGGACAGATTGCGAAGTTCTGTTTTTATTTCGACCCCTCTCGCAAAACAATACGTAAAATACAATTCATGGAGTCTCGTGAATAAAAGATAAAATCTTGAGACTTTTAAAAACTGTTAACGTAAGCATGATACTTTAGGATTTCTGAATAATATATCTTCCAGCTGTGTTTCAAATTTGTTTTAGTTTCCACTCTGCTGCATCAAATAAACTTCTTTTAAGGCCACTCTCTACCCTAAATTTTGGTGGATAGTGAAGGAGTTGAAAGAAGTAATTTTGAGGACAATCGCCAAACCGTCCCTCCAGACCATGCGAAAGTGTAACACGGTTTGGCGGCCTTCTATCAAATATTAACTCCAAAATTAAATTTCAAACT
>JAOBBB020230951.1:0-11423 GCA_025331005.2 Zoanthus gigantus | reverse complement strand
TTATAAACTCAGAATTCGAAAAACCAAATTTCCGCATCTAAGTATGCTTTTTTATCAAAAAAACTCAGGAATTCAAGTTTTGACCGAGCGATCGGGGACTGGTACCTGTGACGTAGCAGCAGTAAGACGTCCTTCGCTGAATTTCTCTATTTTTCGTCGTGCTTTAAACCGTAATCGAAGAAATTGTTGTGTTGACAGTGTTAATATTCAATCGGAAGCTGCACAAGTACCTTCTTCTACGTCATCGCACCAGGACTTCATAATGGAATGAATTCTCGGTCAAAAAAGACAGCTGTCCCAAAACTGTCTTATTTGCACGTTTCCAAGCTCAAAAAACGTAACAGGAACCGCAAAAAACTGTTTAATTTTTGAAATTTAGTATTATTAAAGGGTTCTACTTTTTATCTAAATATTGACTCTTGAAATACAACATTTTTACAAATGTTGGAGGGTTCACCTCAAAGAATTTAAAAATAAGATAGGTGGAGTATATCAACAGTTCCCACCTGCACTGACTAGGATATTTGGACAACTGATATAACAACATTAACACTACAGTCCGAAACGTCAGTTCGAAAATTCTTTTCACTACAGTGTAAAACTTATCAATTTGTAAAACTATACAACAAACACAGTTTTACAATTGAATGTCACTACACAAAGTAAAGTATAATCTGACTAGTTCGAATATTTAAGTCTATATTCATAATTAAAAATTCAAAGAATTTATTTATTTATTTATTTATTTATTCAAGAAACAGGTTTTTAATTGTAAGAACTCGATCATATGCGATCTTTATTCAAATATCGCTTATTAATATAGGGCAACAGCTAAAATTAATTGCAGACAATTCTGTACTTCCCAGCCAAATCCTTCAATTAACTGTGCTTTTAGTTAATTGGAAATGCAAAACGTAGAAACTAAAAGAATCACTTTATATTAACAAAGAACTGAAGGTGAAAGCCGAAAATTTGAACAGAGAGATTTTAATAAAATCTTTTATTGTTTACTGACTGCGAATAAGAACAAATTATCTTTTAAGGATAAATGCCCAATATTTTTACGGTAAAAATTAGTAGCTTCTATATAAAGCTACTCCAAAATTCTACCATTCTATTAAAAGGCATTTAAGACCAATCTACGTATTTTTAATTTAAATATAATTATCTTCTTTTTAGTCAAAAGCCGATGCAGCAGCTGTTTCGGAAAACAGGCGTAGTAGTTTTTGCCCCGAAAAAATACCAAAAACAGAGCTTGATTTCTTTATAAAATAGCCAAAATAATTGTTAATTGGTTAAGTTTTACGACGGAATTTCTAATTTAAAAATTAAATTAAATATGATTTCGATTTTAAAACCGTAAACATGGGGTTTCTAGTTGCCACGCACCTCCTAAAATGAAAATAATAACAAAGTTAACTACACCAAAGACACACATTTATATAATTGAAATAAAACGCATTCCGAGCTTACTTGTAAAGGTCACAGGCTTTATACAATATTGTCAGACCTACCTTCTGGCTTGTACTGGGCCACTATTTTGACAGTATTGGCTGAACCTTTAAGAGCAGCCGCTGCTTGTTCATGCGTTGCGTTACCCAGCTCCGTGTCGTTTACCTTGATAAGCAAAATATAATGACAGGTGTTAAAGTTTTCTTTTTTGGGGGGCATCAGCGCTTGTCTTTTAATCTTTCGTTCTATATAACGCTAAATAAATAAAAACAAAATTGAATTCAGAAGTAGCTCGCGACCAATGTGACTGAATGTGCACAGCTGCGACTTTGGAAACACACAAAGAAAAACGTCTAATTCTAAAATACATATACATATTATTGTCCTGATTCCCAGATCTAACTGATGCGTGTTAGGTAGCAATTCAGAAAGCAAGACAATTGTTATTTCAACCATGCCTTAATTAAAGTCTCTATCAAAACAGAAAGCATAGAAACCATCGAAAAACTCATATAGAATTATTAAAAATATGACTAAAGATGTCTCTCGAAAAAGGCCATTTTTTATGGGTTTAACACGTCTAGGCGATCTTTAAACATACTCGAATATTAAGAGGTAAAGAAAAAGTTATGTTCTTTAGCTTAATAACTGAGTGTAGAATCGAGAACGATATCGTTTTGATGATTCATTAGTTTAAATGTCAAAACAGAAACTGTTCTTGAAACGAAAGATTCGAAAATAATCGAGTACAAAAAAAAGATCATGACTTAACTTGGTGAACATCACCAATAAGGTTACGAAAGAAACATTTCTACAGTACTGACCAACAAACTTGGACATCTTTAAAAAATCAACAAACAGTGAAATAACCCAAAAACTGGAAGTTTCCTATCTAGAAGATTACTCTTACCAAACATCTCACAAAACATTTTACATCCAAGTTACAATAACAAAGATTTAAATTGAAAACAACAAAAACCTTAAATAAACTGACCTCGATACCTATGAAATTACGAAGGAGTCAATATACCGTCCTATTATTGACTAAACAAGAAACATTGAATGTTGAAACTGTATTAAATGCTCAAATGTATACTTAGCCCAAAGGCAAACTACAGTATATCACTCGACAGGTGCGTTTGCTTACCGCTTTTAATTTTTCGTTGAATATTTAGTTAGGTCTAACCTTAAGTATGTGTCAGTACAAAAGGTGAGTGACAAATAACGAAAACATCCTCGACTTACCCACCGTGTGATTATTTCAACAAAATATTTCAATAATTACACGTGTGATAATTTTTTTGTTTTGCTTCGTTGTGAAAATATTGAAAAAATATCAAAGAACTAGGCTATGGCGGATCCTATTATCATAATAATTTCTTTCTCTAATGAATTTGAACGAGGCCAAACATTGGTTAACTGAAGTTAACTTAGAGAGTTTTAAAAATTAATTTGTGTCAAATTAACTTAACTCTCATTTGACTTAGAGCATGAAAGTATTAATAGTTGAGATATCGAATAAATACTTAATAAGAAATACATGCGATAAACAACAACTAATTGCTTGCACTCTTAAATGGATGAGAGTAAACAACCAAAACCTCAAAGAAATATTTTATCTTTTAGTTTTTAAAAGTAAGCTTTAAAATGGAGACTATTTCTTAGAGAAAACAATGTGAACCTTTTTCGTTATTTTCTTAGTCTTAAGGAAGCGAAAAAATCACTTCTTCGGTTGTTCAAAAATTAATGCCAAAACTCCTCAAATGTGATGTACGCCCACTTGTCACCGGATACTCAAGAAGGAGCGCGACGGGCACACGAAAACAAGACTAAAATTAGCCAAAAACCCATGAAAGTGTAATAAACTAAAAGAAAAAACCCGTAGCCTCTTTATAACCCCTTGTGTCCCCACTGATGGAACAATTATTTTTAAAATTTCAAATTTGAGGCTTATTTACCTTACGACTTTCCAGATCGGGGGTTTATCAGCAAGGGGGGTGTTATCAGCAAGGGGGGTTTATTAAAGAAATGGATAGTCAAATACAGAAATACAATTGAAATCTGAAACTGAAATTTTCAATAAAGCGCTCTCTGTCTCTCTTTCTCATTATTCCCCCTTACCCCCATGTTCCGTAATTAAGACAACAGTTGGCACATATGACAGTTCAACAAACGTTTTGAGAGTTGTCGCAGGAAACAAAGTAATCCGCCAAAGAATTCGAGGCAAAAACGTTTTTAAAACATTGTTAAATAGTCAACTAACATCTTTGGGTCAAAGTTCGGCCAATTTTGTTTGTTTTTTGATTAATATGTAAAAAGCTCTCAATATTTTCACAACGTTAATTCTGACAGAAATATTTCAAAGCGAGAATGAAAGTATATTGCGCACGAACATAAGGGACTTTGGTCGCATAACGCAGTCAAACAAACCCGAAAAGGTGAAGACAATAGAAATAATGGGTTGACCTATGGAAACTTTATCCGACATTGAGACTACACGAGTATTCGATCACAACATTGTCGGGTGACCAGGTCAAACTTTTATAAAGCGCCATAACTCTGAACCAGTTTAAAAATTTCCTGCTTAGCGGCCACAGGACATCCGGCCCACAGCACGAAAATAAGGTTTCGCTCTGCCATGTCGAACTCAATAATTGCTTTAAACCGTTTTATCAAACCACATTATAATCCATAACATAGCAGTGCCGGATGATCAAGTCATGGTCGATACAGAAAGAGAAGCCAGCACTGTCAGACGGAGAAGAAGACAAAATTTCGACCAATAATGGAAAGTCGCCAGACTGATATTGGGTCAAAAAATGCAGAAAAACTTGAGAAGAAAGGCAGAAGGCACATCAAAATAAAAAAAGTGACAAATGATCGGCGAGCAGACGGGAACACTCGTCGACTCAGGTCGGCAGTAGGTTCCAGATAGGAACGCGTCAGATCGGCGTTATGTCGGCATCAGGTCAGCGTGATATGTAAAACGGACTTTAGGGCTAATAGACCGCACAACGAAAGTTATCAGCAACTACTTAACAATTAGACCTCTCGACCTCATGGACTACGGGTTAATAGCCAATGAGGCCGTAGGCTGAATAGGCCGTAGTCCATAAGGCGGAGAGGTCTACTTAATTTAGTATAAACCTACTAATCGGTCAAAAAGGATGTACAAATTAAAATATTGATGAAATCCTCTGATATTATAGTAAAACAGGGCTCGTTGATATTTTGATCCGCCATCTTTTCTCTACTAGTAGGCTATCACAATCAGACATCTAGCAGAATAGCCAATCAGAATGCAGGATGCGTGCTAGACCATTAGTAGGTTTATACTAAAATCTAATATTTAGTCTTTTACATACTCCTTTTTTCAAGAACTATTAGACACTGGAACTCTTTTTGCGGTACATTTTAACAACGAACCTGATCGGCACATCCATAAACTATATTCAAAGCTTTTCCTTCGAAAGAAGAAAAAAGCGAAATTCGAGTTCTTGTTTGACGTTAAAGCAAGAATCGAGCCAGACTTCTTTACGCGCGGTTGCGAACTAAGATGAGGGATTTTGATGCACTTTGACGAATTTAACTAAATCAAACAATTTTTGTTGCAAACTACTAAAAAAAATACGCTTTTTTATTATGGCGAAGAAAAAATTGTTAGGTGCACTTTAAGCAAACCGCTGACAGCCCTCTAGGTATCAAAAGTTATTTAAAAAATGAGAATACTTCTCATTTTTAACTGCTCCCATGGTAACAAACATATCCAAATATATTTATCATTTTTTAATTTCATCCATAGTTTTGCTCGGTCACATTTTGTCAATTCACCAGATTTGCAGTTTTTCGCCCGCACAAAGGACTGGGGCGAACAAAAATTTGCATTACAAAACTGGTATATTATGACATACCTAAGACACTAACCCGACAAATGAATTTTAAAATTGAAACTTGCTTTAAATTTTTAATATTCCTTGTTAGATTTTAGAATTAATTCTTGGAGGGAGCTTGGTCTCGTCTAAACATACTCAGACATCGATATTTGAGACAACGTTATTAGGCTCTATAATAACGTGACACGCATCACTAGTAGTAGTACTGGTCGAAGTTTCTTTTATCAGATTGCTCCTTTCATCATTTAAGGGACAGGACATAGTATTTTTAAAAACAAATAGACAGCGGATGGTTGCATGTGGCTACTGTCATAGTTTTTCTAGAAAACTGTAGTAAAACAAGTCATGCTCAAATGCAACCACTAAGTAAATTATTAGGCAATGTTTGTTAAATAATCAAAGAAATATCATCATGGATTAAAGTTAGAGCCTTATTTCAAAACACTTAAAAGTAATACGATAGGATTTAGCATCTGTCTTTCCACGCCACACATTTTTACTTTCGTCGACGCTGTAAGAGCTTGAATCGTTTGTAGGCCCAGTGTACATACATAATAGCACGCGAGCAATTAAAATCTGGTTGCTATTTCATCTTCAACTTTCACTTTCACTTGTTTTATTTTACACGTAAAATCAAGAATTTTATTATAATTAACAAGCGACAGTGAACGCCCGCAGCCATGTGTTCCAGAAAATTATCAATTCAAAAAATATAATACCGAACAGACAATGTTCAAATTTCTACTACAATATTGGTGCTAAAATAACACGACGAGAATTATTCTGCGAGCATTTAACTTTCTGCATTTATAACATTTCTGAAAATTTTCGAAGCAATAAAAATTTCTGTACAAAATGATATTTTGTGTACATTCATTCAGGCATGTCAAAACCAGCCCGCAGCTGTTGTTTGAACTATTTAAAATATCCACGTCAAATGACAAAAACAGAGCAATCGTCATTTTGCAATACAATCTCAGCAGATCCACAAACATCGTTAAGCTTAAAGATACTTTAAGAAGCACTTAACACATGAAGTAACACCTGTGCCTAAGTTTTAGTTCAAAGCAGCTTGCTGAGTAAATAGTGAAATCAAAATTATCTTCGAGTCCCACTACAAAAAAGCAGCACGATGAAACAAAACAAGAAAGCACATGATTCGAGTATCAACTGGGAAAAAATTGGTCGAAGGATGATTTATCCAGTTTTTTTCCATAAACAAACGGATTAACTGCAAACCTTATCATACTGACGGTACTCAGGCGAAGAGGATAATTTCCGTATTGTCGCATACTTTTTTTATGCATGCAGTTTCGTATAGAAGTTTTGGGTCCGGGTAAGGGTTAGTTCGCATGACTAAACACTAGAATGCGACAATACGAAAATTTTACCAGGCGAAGTATACACCCAATAAATGATTCATTGACTTTCTCCGACAAGCAGTCGGACTTGCCCCGAACTCTTTCCTATCCTTACTAGTTTACATAACTTTATGCAAAGCCTAAGCTGGCATAATGCCTTCTCATACTACGCAACAGCAGCCACAAAAATCTAAAGTTTAACTCTCTCATCTCTTAATTTATTCGGGTTTCGATGATGACATGTGAAAAGATCATAAGATGCATAAACTCTGCAAAACCCATCTTGACATACCACCTACTGATTTAGCAATCTATTTTAAATAAACACATTCACCCAAATCGCTTTCAACAAAATTAAAATTTACATCTGATATCCAACCAAATTATAATACTAATCTACTCAACAAGGGGCATGTTTAACATATTACTGACTTGTTTATTTGTTAAACATTTCTCTAAAAGGTCATTTGCTTTCTCACAAAATTAACTTTAGTAATGATAGCATCACGAAATTTTGCTTCTGAAATAGAATTTTTTAAAATAGCTTTCATGTCACCAGCATTCATTCTTGAGCAATGTTTAAAAATAGATCAATAATAACCTAATCCTCAGGCATTATTTCAAAACTTAATTTATCGTTGGTAAAGTTTTTTAATTATAACTTTTATAGAGAAACTTTTTAAAGTAGGATAAAAAGCTTTTGGTTATTGTTAGAAATACTAGTTTCGTCTAGTTTCCTTTGCTTCCGGTTTAGAAATTTAGAAATTTAAAACACGACTTACAACAGTTATTATATTTACAAACAACAAGAAATTGACGGCTGCATGAAACATTGTGATATGACAGATGGCAGTTTAAAACAGCTCTCATTTTTGTCGCAGTTGATTGAAATCGTTCAAGAGAAACTGAATATTTTACAAACAAAGTAAAAACACCTCAAACAGCGTCACAACAAATATTTTGCAGTTGACCGCATTTATAAACAAAGAAGGTAAAAACCAAGTGAAAACTTACTGCTAAAATTTGATCTCCTCGTCTAAGTTCTCCACTAAGATCAGCAACTCCACCTGCCTGGATAAAGGAAATAAAAATTCCTTCTCCATCTTCGCCGCCGACGATGTTAAAACCCAAGCCGGTCTGGCCTTTGTTCAACACAACAGTTCTCGGTTCCCTGCATAGAAATTATAAACACGTTAGTTATAATAGACTCTGTGTTGAGAGCTTGAACCCTTCAAAAGCGACACTTGGAAAACCTTAGTTTGTGACTGTGTATAAAAAATCCAGTAATTATCCGTTCATGAGTTGAATCGGGTTAATATATTTGTTTATATCTTTGTTAACGTGCTAAAAGCAAAAATAAAGAAAATTTGCATATTTGTAACGTGGTTATCGGTAATCACACTCGTCAAGAAGGGACGAGTCATATTTCGCTATAAAATTATATTTTTGCCCAAGAAAAATGTTTAACCACAAAGCTGCTACGCACTATGAGAGGTTTTTCCGACAGGATTTAGGGGGAGTAAAGGTATTTTGGCGAGCATTTCACTGCACTATGCATATGACATCACTACAAAACGACAAAACTGAACTCAAAGGTATAAAGACAGAGACCAGCAATAATTCAAACGGGAAATATACTTATACGTCTTGTTCTCATGCCAGTGCTGGTTTAACCAGACTTAAATCTTAAAGCATTATTCAAAGTTCGCTATACGCTTACAGAGAATATAATTCATAAAAACCTACGATAAAACATTGAAAATCACTCCTGGACGAAACTGGTAGCTTCTTGGCTTCATTCAAACATTCACGCACTGAGCCAAGCATGGTCAAGAAAAACAAAGTGCAAGCATAATGAATCTTCTGGCCGCGACATATTTGGCTCTGACGTGTTTAAATATTTAGAAGTATTATTCATGAGAGTCAAGTGAAGATGAAGATAGTTATCGATAATCATGGTGGGAAGGAAGGAAAGAATTGATCTGAATAATTCGAACTTCATACATACCCGACTTTTTTCTTCTTTCTTCTAATCGACCACTTACGGAAGGATAGCGATCGAAGAGAAGCTGAACGCCGAGTTTGTGACGGCATATTCAGCCAGAAACCACTCGATTTGGATATTAAACAACGAGTATGTTTCAATACAACGCTGTAATTGATTCCAACTGAGTTGAACAAAACACTCAAAAATTTATCATCACATGCAAATTTTTTATTCCCGTCTAGCCGGTAGGTATTATAAAAGAGTGTTTTAGCCAATCAAAAGTCTCCGTTTTGCGATAAATACATTCCGTTTTCAATCAGAACATTTTTTGACCAGTGTCAGTTTCCAAAAAATTTACCGCATTGAAGTCAAACTTCCGATTACATTTCTTAAAAACTTTTAGCATAGAACATTATTAAGCCGTCTTTCGATATTTAGTTTTCCAAAGAAGCGATCAATCTCCATTAACGTTTCTATATTGGTTTTCAATACGCACTGTTTGTTTTAAAAACAAATTCATTTTCAAAATTCTCAAAACCAAAAGATTACAGGTGCCGACCAGTCGTCAAACAGAAAGAAGGAAGGAAAATATACAGTGATTTTCTAATCTTATTTATATACAACCAAATCCCCGCGGGGGTCTCACAAAACCAATTTTTATTTAGATTTTTTAGGAGTGGGAGAACAACCCTAAATATTAAATTTCAATGGCACCTGAGGAGCCTGAAACAATCGTCAAAATAACTGAGGTGTTTTTAAATAGTTTTCTTCACAATTATGTGCGGCCCGAACCTTTATAAGTTTCGTTGACAACCCACATAAAAGATGGAAAAACAAATAACTGTGTTTTTTTTTTATCAAACACCGCAAAGTAATAACAAATATTGGCATTCGAGTCGCCTCTTGTGGTAATATCACTGAATAGTCCTATCACAAAAAAATTTTTAAAAGGAATTTAACGTAACATTATGTTTTGTTTTTCAATTCTAGGACATTTCGATTGCCTAATTAATGGAGAACAACCAGGTACCTAGTAAAACTATCATCTTCGGGAACAGCACTTGCTTTCTTCGGTGCAGAAGTTGCAGGGGGAGATGCAGGTGGCGCATCTGACGGCTGGGGGGTGGACACGGCAGCATCTGACACATCAGGGTAGGGGGGCGGTGGACCTATAAGGTAAAAAAAGTATCACAATAACTGAATAAGGACGGAGTAGCTTTGTGATAAGTGCGCCGCATTGGTTCAAAACTCTGACACTAGCTGGATTCAACTTTGATCGGTGATCAGACTGAAAATCATTACTCTTTTTAAAATTAGCCAATTAGCCTGTCTTCTCCTTAATGTGGTTCTTACACCACCTATGTTTAATGATTAAAATCAAAGCTTGTGGCTACGGAGATTGAAAAACCACATATTGGCACTTCCGTTTAAATGAGAATGTATTCCAAGATACCAAGGAAAATTTGAAAAAAACTTGGAAGTAACGAAAAGAAATAATTAAAAATAAGATGATAAATGAAACATAGTTTAGTAACCATAGCCTGATAGCCATTTCTTCTGTATTGAGGAAGCGAATGAAGCGGACCGTTCCACTTTGCAACAAAGAAAGCCGATTAGCCGCCAAAAGGAAACATGAATTTTAGGACTAACATTACTGTCCTCATTAACCAGTGCCACAACCCATAATATAAAGGAGAAAACAGTGAAATAAAATACGAAAAACATTACATGGCGATCTCAACAAGTAACATTGTCCTAATATTCTCATTTCGATTCATAAAATCAATATAGCATTGCCCACAGGAAGAAGTTAGCCATCTGTTGACAATGCTATTATGTCTCACATGACTAGTCAGTATTCCAATGTCAATAGCACCGATCTGTTTTAAGGCAAGTTAAAAGAAACAAGCATCATATAAACCTTTGTCACGCTTATATAAAAACATAAAATACTTCATTTATTAGAAAAAAAAAAGATAATCACATTTGCCGTATCAAAACTAGCTTGAAGTCCTGAAATTTCAAGGAGATAGCTCACAAAACAATGGAACTATACTGACACGTTTAAAAATAACTTACATTTTTATTAATCAATTTTATTTATTTGATTCTCTAAAATATTGAATTTTATTGCATAAAATTTGGACTAATGGTTAAGCATTTAGTGTAAAACTATAGACTACCTACATCACATATCTTACAGAGCAAATTTGAATTTGATACACATTTTATTTTACGTTTCAAATATGTGTTTGAATGAAAACGAGGCTGGAAGTGTTACCCTCCTCTAATACACCAGTTAATGTAAACCCCTGACGGGGACTGAATGATTATTGTCAATATCTAATATGTTTATTATTTTTTCACTACTTAATAGTGCGTGTCATTTTATTGACAGCTTATAGCATAAATTATACAACCACCAATCAGATTACCGGTAACCCATGTGGTTGCGCCTTTTTTTTTTGTCTTGCTTGTATCTGGCGCGAAGAACTGTTTTGTTTTATTTTTCGTTCAAACAATAAATCAGTGTGATTAGAATTAACGCGATTTTATATTATACCTGGAGAGGTCATACTTGAGTTTTAAAGTAGAAATAAGCGACACCACTGCCCCCCAAACCCGGGCATTAGGCAGGGATGGGACTTTTGGGGTTTTCAAACACTGCCAATTCCCCGCATTGCCCCACAATGCGAAAAAAGCAGAATTATTCCCCGTCACCTTCAATTG
>JAOBBB020230864.1:0-11424 GCA_025331005.2 Zoanthus gigantus | reverse complement strand
GACAGTTACGCAAGTTAGATATAGGGGATTTAATTTGATTGTTGCTCGTTGTCACTTAGCGAGAGCTACATCTAGTTGTAGTTAGGCATGATAATAAGAAATTAAAAATTGTTGTCACTGACTAAAAATTTATAAAAGCACTCATTTGCCTTCCTAAGCCATTTTTATGCTGAAGAAAGTTATAGTATTTTAACCGAAACGTCCTTATATAAATTTTTAGTCAGTGACAACAACTTTTAATTTCTTGTTAACTTTATAGTTTAGTCGTTTTTGGTAAGGTGAAAGATGATAAAATTTGACTTATTTAGTTATTAATATTATGAGATAATTTATTTGCAGTCAGTCAATTCTGAACGTGAGAGATCTCTTGGTTGACAATACTTTCAAGCGTCTTTAAACTTTTATCTGCAAAGAACAAACTGGTATCGTCAGCAAATATATAAAATTTTAATTTATAGGATAAGTTATTAATATCGTTGATACAGAGGGAAAATAATAGTGGTCCCAGGACTGATCCCTGAGGCACCCCTGCTCAGTATTGTTATTTCTGTATTGGATATGCATTCAGCAATTTGTGTTGTTTATGGCCAATTTAATACGAAGAAAAACAGCCATTAACTATTCCATAGTGGTGTAGTTATTTTAAAAGTATTGTGTGATTCAATGTATCAAATGCCTTTTGAAGAAAAATTTATCAATGTTCAAATATAGGCAGAGCGGTAGATAAAACCCGGTACAGATTTGACATGGAGCACAAGTACAAATACTCATTTATTGAATGATTCTCCAGCAAGGAATTAAAGGTTTTAACCTATAAGAAGTTTTCCAACAGAACTCTCTTATCACTACCAGCACTGGAAATTTAAACTGGAGGTTCGCCATTGAACAATTATTGAACGGCTTTCTGGTTCATTCATGCTCGATTGCCAGATGAATATATGTCTTGATGTGAAGTTGAAATCAATTTGGATGATAAACAGAAGTTTGTTTTCTTTGATAAAAATTAATAAGTTTTATTATATGGCCAAATAATTTTGAGCACTCTGATTGGTCCGTTCGAGGTCGTAGATAGAACCCGCACCTTGTGTCTGTACCATATAATTACCAATAATTAACTGTTTCCTTGTGTAATCCTCTTTTATACTTTCTTTCCATAGATTCATTTGAAACAATGTCGATGACAGGTGTGAAACTCGACTGTGAAGTCGTTCCGTTTATCAACTCTATGAATATTGGCAAGGGACACAAGTTTGCTATTTTCGAGTTTTCTGAAGACCAAAAATTCATAAAACATTGTTATTCTGAAGAACAAAATCCAAAGCAGAGAACAAAAACGAAAGAGGAGGATAATGAAGCTTTTGAAAGGTTAAAGAAATATCTAACGGATCATGAGAAAAAGGCGTCGCCTTCATATATTATTTATGACTTTTCTTTCACATCTGAGAGACTTGGAGGACGAACCGTTGAGCAGCTTGTTATGCTGAGCTAGTAAGTCTGTGTTGCTAACATACCAAATGTTTTCAAGCACATTCAATAACCAGGGGGCGAAGGAATGGGGGAGGGGTACGTGTGTAATTTGCAGAATGCCTAATGTTGAATGCAGAACGCGACTACAGTATACTAGGCCAGCGGAAAAACGTATATTGCCAACTTTTCTGTAATCGCGGCCATAAAAACTTTCCATTCGCTCTCGTTGAGTAATTGTAGGGTTAAGGTAAGGCTTATTGTTAGCTATAGAGTTAGGGTTAGGGTTTATTTTTTGCATAGATGTATTACCGCTGACCTAGTAAACTGCAGTCGCGTTCTGCATTCAGCATTCTGCATTCTGCAAATTACACCCGTCGTGACCAGAGTACATTTTTTAGGTCTTTAGAAACATAATCTGAACAAGAAGTAATTTTAAGTGAAATGTGTCAATGAGTCATGATCATGAGTCAGATTGAATGAGTCGGTCAGCGGTTTTGGGGCTAAGGTTAGGGTTAGGACTTTTTAAAATCTCAACCTGAAAAGTCTTAAAAACCGCTAGCAATTTTATTGAACTTACATTATTACTGCTGGTGCTGGGATTGGTTGTGCTACAAAAGAACGAATTAAAACTAAAAACAGAAATTGATAATGACTGTTTATATCTCTTTCAGTGGCTAAAAGATGCATGTCGACAGAAAAACTAATCATCAACTAGTTCGACTTTTAGAAAAAGACTTCCACTTTAATGTTTAGCTAGTGAAGGAGAGAGTCTGAAAACGTTTCTTTCATAAAATATTTTTTGTTCTGAATGGTACAATGAGCAAAGTTTTATTATAAACATATCAGAACTTTAAGTTTTCCAAGACTCTGAGATTATTTTAAGGATTTTGTACACTGTCCATTTCCCAGTCTAGAGTTAGATTTGACCAGTAAATACTTTATAGTAAGCCAGAGAATCCCTCTTAAATCTCCGAGCTGGATCCCCTTGCTTTTCATGAAAGACAAAACTGCTTTTCAAAAGTCTCCGTAATTATCATCCCTGCTGAGCCGCACTGTTGAGTCCATATAGGAAGAAATATTGCATCTACTTGTTGAATAAATTTATAGATAGATAGAAGGACAAACAGACAGACAGACAGACAGACAGACAGACAGACAGGCAGGCAGGCAGACAGTTTTTAAACTTCAAGAAAAGGAGATTCTCTTTAACTTTAAAAAAAATTATATTAGAATAATCCCATTCGAATTATTTTTAATGCAAAAAGAGAGTTCAAGTTGAAAATTAGCATAAGATTGGCTTAAATAAACACTTAACAAATAACTTAATGCAAAAAGAGCTTTTGTAACCCCCCCCCCAACAGCAGTAAAATTTCTCAGGGAAACATGTCCATGGACCCCCCTAGATTGCTTGGGTCTTCGACGTTCGAAGACTCCTTGCCCTTCAGTCGACCCCTTCTTAAAGCCTGCTGACACCTATGAAATATGTAAATATAGGTAGAGAAATAGATATAGATTTATGTACTGATATAATTAAGAAAGTCTTTTTTCTGTTTTAGCTGTCCAGATGATGCTAGACGGGATTTGAAAATGTTACATGCTGGATCGAAGAGCACTTTGAGGAATGCTGCGAAGGCAGTTCAGTTGGAGTTCCAGCTATCTTTTTGGGATGATTTAGATTATCTTGAACTGTGTAAAGAAGTTGAGTCAAAGAAGAGAAGTTGAGGTCGTTTTTATAATCTGTATAGGATATTGGACACGTCTATATATCTACACCTTAAATGTACAAAACTATATGGAAGTGTTATGCTAAGTACAAATTCTTTTATGAATGGATTGCTATAGTCTTGAGTATTAAGTTTCACTTGTGGCCTGTTTCTGCAAGGCAAGCTGTCTTTGTGGGAGGGGGACTGGGGGTCTTGTGCAACCTCGTCCCCAGGGCCTTTCCTTTGACTTAAGGATGGAGCGGGAAATGGCCCTGGCTTCTGCTGGTCATGTAATCTACAAACACCAAAAATGCTTGAATGTAATAAATTAGCATGTGTTTGCTTGCTACAAGTTTAGTTTTCAGATGGCTTTAGGTGGTACAAAATACAACAGAATGATTTCGACTGCCGAAAATCTGTCTAGGTTAAATGCTTCGTGTGTGGCAATTTTAACAAAGGAGATTGGAAAATTATTACTGTTTGGTAACCTTGTGACCTTAGATAAATGAACTGAAATCCCGTGTGATGATTTTGGAACTTTTTTAGGCAAAGGGAGCAGAGGAAGAAGAGGGAATAAATAAATGAGAGGGAGTAGTGAAGGAGAGAGAGAAAAAAAGGAGAAGAAAGAGAAGGAGCTGAGGGAGCAGTGGGAGAAGAGGGAGCAGAGGAAGGAGATGGAGCAGAGAAAGGAGAGGGAACGGAGGAAGGAGACAGAGCAGAGGAAGGAGATGGAGCAGAGAAAGGAGAGGGAACGGAGGAAGGAGACAGAACAGGGGAAGAAGACAGAGCAGGGGAAGAAGAGGGATTCAACAGAATTAAAAAAGCCCGAACATCAAAAACAACCGTATAATAAACAAACTCCAATATCCTGCGAGCTTTCCACCTCCCAAACGCTCTGTCTTAGACCTTGGCATTCGATTCTGTTCAACGGGAATTTTTTATTTTCGAGATGATAAGATAACTGTTGACCGCAACTACATTTATATATCTGGGGTCTTTGAAAGTCAAGAATGAAAAATCGTAGGCCTACGTGCATACGAAGTGTGTAATTTGCAAACGAAATGCGCAATAATAGGCCATTTACAGTTAGCGGTCACGTGACTACAGCTACCCTAAATTCATTAGATATGACAAAATGAAGATCAGGTTAATATTAGTTAGAAGGTATAGTTTCAACGTTAAAACATTCAAAAATGATAGCAAATATAAAATCAAAACTTTTGTAAGGTATGTGAAAATGGTACTGGAGAGCAAGGGTGCTCTCTATGGTGATCCAGTTATATAAATCCTTAGAAAATATCCTTTTTTTTTTTTTTTTGGGCGCGCGAGCGGACAAGATAAAAAGAATCCTGTAATCTGATTGATTTCGTGAGCGGACGGAATTGATGATAGCGAATTCGTGACAAGCAAAGCCGACAAAAGTTTCAGTAAAAATAAATTTAAAAAATAAAAATGTTATTTGCTGGCCGGGAGGTCCGTATTGAGAAAAATTGTTCCCTCGGTCTATGGTCTTATGCAAGACCTCGGGCACAGTTTTTCTCAATACGGATGTCCCGGCCGGCAAATAACATATATTTCTGTTGCTTATCATTTTTTACATATATGAAGCTTCCTTTTGTGTTGCTTTTCCCTCGACTCTCTTTCATAGTTTTAAAATTGAACACATTTCTTGTACCACTTAAAGGCTTGATCACTATTCATAGTTGGTTACCAAGCGACTTCGGGAACTGAAAAAAATTTACTCGCGTCGTTGCCGCCTAAAAATATGATGGTCTGGGAATGAGAATGTAGATTGAATGTAGGAGACTGTGGAGAGCAACAAAAATGATATACTTAGTGGGAGAAGGTTGGGAGAGAAAGACTTGCTCACCCCTCTCCAGCATCATCAACTATTTGTTCTCCCAAAACATGGCGGCAGCTTGTGAGGAGTTGTATGGTAAAACTCCAGATGGAAAAGATGTACACAGATTTACTCTGAAAAATAGAAACGGGTTGGAATTGCAAATTATAACATATGGTGCGACGGTTGTGTCGTTAAAATGTCCCGACAGGTCTGTTGTTCATGTTTTTTAAAAAATTATATTATTTTAAACGAAGTGTCTCGGAGTACGTCATGTTTATTGTTTTAGAATGTTTTTACCTCACGCTCAATTTTATATATTTTTTCCACTGAATTGAACATGTATTCGGGAAAATTTCCGTACTGACATACTATTTATGCATACAGATTCATTGCGTGTATTTGGCCAAGAGAATAAAGTCATAAATTTGCGTCAACCGTCCGCATTCCCCGAAAGCTACCGCCGCGTAAAGATGTCATTATTTTACAAAAAACATTAATCATTTTTACAAAATAACACTTTGTTACAAAAAACAACAAGCTCCAAATTATCTACACCATTAAAATGATATATTTGTAAAGTTGAAAAATAATATTAATAGCTGAGTTTGTTTGGGCTTTGCTATGCGCCAATTTGGAAATTTTAGCATATATTCCTGCAAATGCTTTAATTAAAAAAAGAGTGACCGAGCAAGATTGCATAGTTAAAGTTGTTGCCCCTGTGTTTATGGTGAACAGTTAGTGAGTTGCCCCTAAGTAAGTTTGCTATATTTATCACTCATTCTATTGGGGGGTCCCATAATTGGTCTTGGGGGGCCTTGGGTTTAATTTCTTGGAATCCAGTACCAAAAAATATTGGTACAACTATCGGGATAATTTCTGTGTTGGAGCATACTGGGTCCTGCTGGGTAAGGGTTAGCATTTAGCTAATATATAGAAAATAGATGAGATTTTATGCATAAACTGTCAACACAATTAAGTACGCCCCAATACAGAAATTTTACCGAACTATCAATTGTCAATCACTTAGGTGATGTTCTGTTGGGGCCAACTGTTTCAACCGAAAGTGGTTTAGGTCAATGCAGTTGACGTTTTCCAATAGAACACTTTTCCAACCATTTTTGCTTGAATCTCGGTCACTCCTGGGAATAGTCATTACCAGACTACCATGTTTACAACCTTCCTGTCTGCGAGCAGTATCATCACGCAAGTAGCAGCTATTAATTAGAGCCAGCAAAAACAACAGCGGTCATTACCAATGCTTTTTCAACCGTTTCAACCCAGTTTGATGCGGGTTGAAAAAGTTGAGTAACCAAACCAACCAAAAACGTTTTTTTGCAAATAGAACACGAAACAACTCAATCGATCCAACCAACCTGAAACGGTTGATCCCAATAGAACACGACCTTAATTTTATTATGAAAATTTAGAAAATTCAGGAGTTGACGCATAGGAGAAACTGATATGAAATTGTATTTTTAAGTTGTGGTATAGTACTTGATAGTTACCCTAAAATATTTGCCAAGGGAAATTGATCATTCTCATAAAAAATCTTATCTTGACAACAGAAATGGAAAAGTTGATGATATTGTACTTGGTTGTAATGATCTTGAAGGTAAGGTTTATTACAATCGAGCTGGGACATATATACTTAATATTGAATGGAAATATCCTCCTCTATGCTTAATACATGAGAACATCATCACTGACAAAGTGTGTAATCCTCACCACTCCACTCAAGTGTGGTTCATGCATAAATTTACGTAATGTTAGTAAGGTAACCAGAGACATGCATTGCTAAATTTTCATACCAAGAGAGCCTGGCTACAAGTCCCTTATAGGTAAATGAGTAATCAGGGGGTCCAGTCAAAGATTCTCATGTGCTTAACACTACAGAAACTGGAGATTAGCACCAGCTACATAGGCCACTTGGCTTATATAGGAATTACCTTTTTAAAAGTTTGCTTTTATTTATTTTATTTTATTTTCATTTACTACTTGTGACTGTTCTCTTTAGTAACTTTCAATTCATTGTATCATTTTCATGATTTTCTACAGTTCTCACCAATTTCACATATTTTAGGATATATAAAGAACACCCACTATTTTGGTGGACTGTGTGGTCGTGTGGCTAACAGAATTGCCAATGGAAGATTCACCCTTGATGGCAAGGAATACCAAACACCTGTTAATAATCCACCCAATACTAATCATGGAGGTTTTAAGGACTTTAGCAAGGTATTTAGTAGCTGTAAATAATAAATACTTTATTTTACATCAATTGCGAAGGAAGTGGTTACCCATTCTTCCTAGCCAGAGCCTAATGTTTAATCGCTTGATGGCTCAGATCTTGGTGTGAAAGTCAAATTTGCAGAGGGAGGAAAACCGGAGTACTCGGAGGAAAACCCTCGGAGTCAGATTGAGATCTCAAATCTCAGCCCACGTGCGGACTCGATCCCGGGTCATAGAGGTGGGAGACGCAACTGATGACCACTATGCCAATATGACTCCCCAGCATGCTGTATCAGTTGTCAGAGCAATCACGTGGTTGATAAGCCAAACTATTGTTGGTGGTTAGTTGGGGGTTAGTTGGGGGTTAGTTGGGGGATACGGAAAGAGAGCCAGAGAATACAAAAGTAGCAACGTTCTATTTCATAACCGTTGCAGCAGGGCTAAAGGAAGGAAATAGGGAGGAGGGAAAAAAAGGGAAAAGAATCGTTCTAATCTTTCTTCTCTTTCTTCACTGGGGTTTGAACACAAGTTTACTGGTCCACCTTAACTTTGACTAGAGCACAAACTAGCAGACTACCGCTAATTTCAAACCCTGTTGTAGGTTGTTTGGGATTACCGAATTCAGGATAATTCAGTTGTGTTAACATATGTCAGTGCTGACATGGAAGAAGGGTTTCCAGGACAACTAACCTCACATGTGACCTTCAGTCTTACTGCAGAGAATGAGATGAAGATAAGCTATCGAGCTACGACAGATGCACCAACACCTGTCAACCTTACAAGCCATCCCTACTTCAACTTGGCTGGCCAGGTTTGTAACAATAGCTGAATCATTGTGTAAATTAAAAAATAATTAATATAAATCAAATGAGGCCAGGTATGCTATGTTTTTTTTTATAATTTCATTTATAAATCATGCCAGGCCTGATGATGCCATAGATCGAAGAAAGCTTGGAAACTATAAAAAATGTAGCATACCTGGCCTCATTTGATTTATATTTTTTAATTTACACTATGCTACACAAGAACAATATATCCAAAATTAGGTGAATCATTGGTTACATTCACTCCCTCATTAGCATGTAAATGCTCATAGTTTGTAGAAAAATGAAAGTTCGTATTATTGAAAGCCCTTAATGGAGAAAGCTACACATACCTAGTGTTATCAAATGAATGTATAATCAAAATGCTTTCATAATATTTTTGCATTTATGTGACAGATGCCTGATACAGAGACAGCCATGTATTTTCTTATAACCAACAATACTGTAGCCAACATTGAAGATTTTTAAATCGCACAGTGCAATTTATTTTATTGTATTTTTGTATTTGATTTTATCATCTTCTCCATGGACAAGAAGAATTACGACTATTTTGAAAAAAAACAATGTCAATGTCAATTCATTTCAATTTAGGGTTTAATGTTTTCAGCCTGTCAGTATATGAAACGTGGCAGGAGAAACCGACAAAATGTTTCAGATGTCGATACGTGTGGCTGAGCAAATGCTAACAACTAATAAAATTTTGCACAAATTTCTCTTCATTTGACAGAATGGTTTCAACAACAAACACTAAGTAATTTTACTAACTAAAAACAATTATTTGCTTTGACAGGCTCAGTGAATATCTGGGAGAATATAATTGTTAAATATTACAGTAACTGATAAAGGATAAGATTATTATAATTTGTAATGTCTCCGAAAAAAGAAAAATATTATAAATCTGATAGGAACAGAAAAAAATTCTGTGCAGGTTTAATGCAGAGCTCTGTTCAGTCGACCATCACATCTTGCTGATGCTTAGATGTTGAACTGATTGGATTAAACTTTTTGATAAGTTATTTTGAGAATGAATTTTGATTCTTTTATAATATCTTCATTTAATGTTTGTTTTTGTTTTTGTTTTGTTTTAAATATTTAAGGTAGCACATGATGTCTTGGACCATCGTGTTAAGATGCAGTGTTCATTTTATCTTCCCACTAATGAAGTGCAAGTTCCAACTGGTTAGTGACAAAATTACAACACATTTACAGCTATTGAACGTCCTACAACATAGGAGGATGAAGGAAGCATGGTTGAGAGTTGGTCAATCTTCTCATAAGATATATATTTTGTCAGGAAAGGAAAAAATGATGAATATAATCTTCCCTTCTCATGGAATATTCCCTTTTTATTCTAACATGATGTACTAGATACGTAATAACACAGGAGGATGAAGGAAGCATAGTTAAGAGTAGGCCAATCTTCTCTTAAAGATATATATCTTATCAGGAAAGGAGAATAATGATGAATATAATCTTTCCTTCACATGGAATATTTCCTTTTAATTCTAACATAATGTACTAGAACTCTTCTGGCATGTCATGTTTTGTTTTTCTGTCATTATCTATTTCCAGGTGAGATTCGTTCCGTAGCTTGTGAACCAGATGGTGCTTTTGACTTCTTGGAGCCAAAGTCTATTGGCCAGGACATCAGTAAAGTTAAAGGTGGATACGATCATACCTTTTGCGTAGACCAGGGAAAAACTGAAAGTCTGCCATGCATTCAGTAAGTTCTTGATAACTCAATATTCTCCTTCTTGGGATCTCTTGTCTTCAAACGTCTTTTGTTCTTGAGCTCAGGTTTCAAAGTTCTCAGAATTCTTACATGTTTCGGCTCTTAAGAGCTTTCTTTGGATGGCTTCATGCAATCATCCCAACTTCAGGTATGTCACTTACAGATCTTTTTTGTGCATGTGGGATGTTACTTTTGGTACAGAACATAAACATGTAAGAATTCTGAGAACTTTGAAACCTGAGCTCAAGAACAAAAGACGCTTGAAGACAAGAGATATATTCAAGCTTTCTAAAGTAAGTTCTTAAATTTATATTTTTAATTAACATGATAAGATCTTTTGTCATGATTTTGCCTGCATTTAAATTTTTCCTGCAACCAGCCTTGTTGATGAGCTTTAAAATCAATGAATAAATTATATTTTAACAATATTTTTTAGTATTTTCATATTTTAATCAAAACTTACATGTATATGTTTCGTGGCGTCTTGCCTTTTCTTCAGAGTGTGGCCATTAGCCAAAGCAAAATTTAAAATACAACCAAAGACAATAGAATAATGATGTTAAACTAAACTAAACTAATTAAATATTCAAGGAAAGATTGACATGCATAATTTGTTAATTTAAAAAAGGTTTGAACCATTTGATATACAAGGCTTCCAAAATAAAAATTCCATGAAGCACTCGCTAGAACAAGCCGTTTGGCAATCATCTGATTGCGGGAGGTGTTTAAATATGTGAGATGACTTGTCCCTTAATGAATTTCCCCCGACATAGAAAGAATTACCCCTTGTACATATAAATTTATATACGATTTGCGACCGGAGTTCCTTATGGACAGGATCTTTCACTGAGTTTAACATGCTACTGATTTTGTAGGTGCTGTAAACAACAATCTATCGTAAGAAAATGTGAAATCTTCATCCGTGAAGACGTGAAAGTCCAGTGGTTTGCAGATATTAAAGCAAAGGCAGCACCTTCTCCTCAGTTATTAAGTGTTGGTGCGGCCGGGAATCGAGCCTGAACCTTCTGCATGGTAGACTTGCACCTTACCAACTAGGCTAACCAGACGCAACGTTAAATAAAGCTTGTTATTAATGTTTTTAGTTCTTCCATTGTAGTAGTATCTGGAAAATACCGGACAGGTAAAAGACACTTGTCTATTTAATTATCAGTGACTGTTTTGTGTCCATAGTGTGGTTTATGAGCCCACTGGGCGTGTACTGGAGGTGTTTACCGATCAACCAGGCGTTCAATTGTACACTGGTAATGGTCTGGACGATAGCGTTGTAGGCAAAAATGGAATCAAGTACAAAAAGTATTTTGGCTTTGCACTAGAAGCCCAGAACTATCCCAACGCTGTCAACCAGGTAGATATTTGCTGTGGTGATTTCTTTATGGCTATCAGGATTTATTTAGTCCTTTAACTCCCAGTCATTTATCAACAGTCAACTTCTCCTTACATAACATAATCAAAATAAGACATTTGGTAATGAGAAAATAAGAATTGAAAATACAAAGCAAACTCATCATTATCATCATATTCGGTTTTATACGTCTGTTTTACATGCTGGCATGCGTTGGACGGTTTTCAGAAAATTGACTTCCAAGCTAACCTATCTCTAGCCAG
>JAOBBB020230773.1:0-11425 GCA_025331005.2 Zoanthus gigantus | reverse complement strand
CCCTTCATCCTCCTACCACCCCAAAGTACCTTATTTCATCACTTACCGGCATCCCGGGTAATCCTAGGTCTCCCGGAGCTCCAGCTCTTCCCTTGGGACCTTGTTTTCCTTTTTGTCCCCGGGAACCTTTCTTGCCACGACAACCGTTACATTTCTTGCAAAAGAAGACAAAGTCAGCAGCAGACCACAATTTTGTGCAGAGTTTAAAGAAAATTATCGGTTAATGCAACGTTAAAATTTGAATGTTAACTTAAAATTGAAATTGACTGAATTCCTCTCGATCTCTAGTCATAAATGCTGGTCTTTATTCCTTCCGTCCCTTCTCAAATGTGTATGCATGAGATTTTATGTTAAGTGGCCATGGAGAGCGCTCAATTTGTTTTTAAGATTAATTTTCACGCGTGAGCTTGTTGCTTTTTATTGTATAGTGTGTGCCGCGGGTTTTAATCGTTTCATCTATTTGTTTTGCTTATTTTACTAATATTTTTCAGTTGCAGTGCTCATTTATAGTGGGTTGCTTCACCTGAAACGCTCTTCAACTGCGAATTGGGATAGCATTTAATGGAGCTGAAACCAATTATAGAATTACACGCAGTTTAGGTATCCTGCTGATGAACAGTAACTGTTTTGCTATTTATTTTCAGCAGAAAATTGCAATAATTTAGATGATTAAGGCGTAGGCAACGTGTTCCTGGAGGACTGGATGAAGCATTTTTTAATTCTACCGATTGATCGTAACGCTTGCCGGCAGATCGGCGGATATTGCTTAGATGCGCTATTAAAACCGACACATGATTGCCAAATCTATACAATACTAGAGTTACGCCACCAGTTTGGAAAAGAAATGAGGTCGAATGGCACGGGGCGACTTTTTCTCTAGAACATACAACTCTAAGTAATTGGTTTTTTTTTACTGTTCTATGCACTTCACATATAAATTTCCGTTCTTATACACAATCTTTTTTAATTTTTTAGTTGGCTACCTGTGGTAAGCCAAGTCATAAAAAGTGGGTTTGTTTTTTCGTTTTTTTTGTTTTTTTTTTTGTTTTGTTTTTTTGTTTTTTGTCGACTAGGCAAATGTGTATCCCACAGTTTTTTGAGGTGTCAGCTCAAGCACATATGTTGAACTCTGGACTCGCAAGGTCAGTCGGTTCTTGCTCGATCGTGCACAGGCAGCCCAAGCTCTAGCTATGAATCACACAAATAACACAATATGGGGTCGAATTATAACGGTTTGTATGGGATTTTGTACAAGACATCTATGGAGGCAGTTAAAAGTAACAATTCTCAATAAAAACGACTTACCTTATGCCAAACGTATATTGTTTGCTCCTGATGGGGTTATTATACCGATTTAACGTAATTTGCACACAAACAACACAATACAATTCGACGCAATATTGTGTTATTTGTGTGGTTCATAGATAGAGCTTGGGCTGCCTGTGGATCGTGTTGCGAGGAGATCAAAAGACATTTTGAAATGTCGCGGTGCATCGGGAGTGCAGGTCCATCAAACGAACTTATTAGTATGCAAAAGAAAAAAAAATGTATTATATTTCAAGTCCTCGGAAACTCGATTTCCGCCGTTCTGAGGCAAAGTCAGTGTATTTTAACCTGGTTATGAACTTTTTGTATTTAAGATTGACTGTATTTATTTAATATTTTTAAAAGTTTATGACGGTAGCTGTTTTCATTTAGGGGGTTCGATAGAAGCTCCCGAAAACCCTGTAGATCCGCAACAGCAAGTAGAATGTCATCAAACTTTGTTTAAAAATTGTAAAGTAACTTGAAATAGCTTATTGTCAGCTTATTGACAATAAAAAACTTGACTTAAGGCCAGGTAAGGTTTTTTAAAATTTAGTAATTCATATAATTGCATTCACTTTGACTCCGGTTCATTTTAATATCCAGTGCACACGCACACGTGTACTCTTTGAGTGAATGAAAAAGGAGTCGATAAAAATCAAAAGATGTGAGTATAAATGTAAACGAAACATCGATACTTTTCAAACTAAGCTTACAAGTAGAATATTGTGTGGTGTTGTTTTAAAAATATATAATTTATCAAACAGAAAGTCAGCACAGTTACAATGAAAAGAATATTCGCATGGAAAAACGAGTCTAGAGCAATCAAGCGGAGAAAAGTTTACACCATTACTCATCTCAGTTTTCCGCCCACTCACCACAATAGATTGAAACCTTGAACTAATAACATGGTGCCTTCGGCTCTACGAGCACTAGGCACAAAAATCGATATTCAATTTCAACGAAATTACTCGGTTAATGTTACTGAAATGGTCTTTACATCTCTATGGTATTGTTCCACAATTAAGTGGCTCGAAATGCAGAGCTATTTAGTCTCTTGTATCCTGTTTTTTAAAATAAATTATAATATTGAAGGTTTTTTATATTAGAATTTTTTTTTCTCATTTGGAAGTTTGGAGTGTGTATTTCTAAGCTGATAATATAACAAGGGTCAGTCTTTCGGATGTTCAATTATGCATCCAAAATCCCATTAGTTATTAGTTTCCGCTAGAGAATATCAACTGGTTCAAAAGTTATGAAATTTTGTTAATTGGTTATGTCAACATGAGTTGCAGAACTTCTACAAAAGCTCATGTACAGGTAGCCCGGTTAACGCCATCACGGTAATGACTAATGGTCATCAAGGTTGTACGACGACGATTAATTTTTGTTTCAAAATTTTAAGAAACTAGATTTCCCCACAAGCAAACAAAAACCGAATAGACAAGAATGAAAAGAACGTTATCAGTGCCAATTTCGATAAAACGAAGAAACTTTTGAGCTCGAAATAACAACTTAGGAAATTTTGTGTTCTTGAATTACCTTCGAAAGCCTAGAGCAACATTTTAATATCACATCACTAAAGCGGTGGAAGATCTTCTGCTTTCAATTTCCTCTTACCAGCGAACATTACGGCGTTGAGATATCATTTGTCAACCATTTCAGAGTGGAACAAGTTTCATTTTGAGTTTGACTTTCTGGACAACGTGTTCAATTTTTTTGAAACCATTCATCGGGTATTCTTCTTTCATCATTGAGTCGGGGTTAACATCTATTGATGACGCTGATTCTCAAATTAGCACAATTATTTGCGTGTGTTATGTGGCGTTCTTTTCTTGTTGCCAGACTATGAAAGACGTTTCTTAGACGTTTTTCACCACCGCCCGCATGCCAGCTATACCCCTTGCTGACCGGCTCTTCTCTTACACGAGGTTCTTCTTAATAGTGCAATACAGAAATCAATCAACAAACCGAAAAATAACATTCAAAACCATTTCAAGTATGAATTTTAAAACCTTGTTCAAGCTCATCGCGATTTTTTAAAGTCACATCACTGTAAAGGAAGAGTCCTTTATCACTTTAAAGCTGATGGACAAAATTAGCCGGTTTGCAATTTTTTAATTTTATTGAACAAACTTTCTAAAACAAATAACGTAAGATTTGATTTCCTAAATCTGCATTTAGTTTTAAAAAAGGAAAATAAAACGACCTAAAATTATATAAGCTTAATAAAAAACAATGTTTTCAGTAAAATTTAAAATCCAGCTCAGTTCTTTCTCGCGGTCCCTAATATTTATTTGATATATTTTAAACACACTATTCTTCTTTCAAGTGATTAACTCAAAACTAACAGAGTTGTTTCCAGATTTAACTGAAGCAATGTTACAGAGCCTGATAAGAAATCGAGAGAGGCGTTCCAGTTATTTTGGCGATGAGAATATATTCTCAACTTCAAAATAAGTTGGTTGTGTGGTCTTAGTGAAATCAGTGATCAACCGTAACGCTAAACTTCATTTAACTTCTCGAAAATAAGTGCTAAAGGAAAAAAAGAAATGTTATTAGCAAATTTAAACTAGTTTTTAAACTTTCCCGTGTATAGGACATGATAAAATTGATATATTATCTTAAAACTTTACGGTTTCCACGCGTTCAAACTTAAAAATACATTTACGTTTCGGCTTCTCTGGCGGAACTGAGCCTTCATGAAAAGGATACAAGTCAGTACTGAATCAAAGTGTTTAAATTATTATTATATAAATAATAAATAAATTATATAAATATTTTATTTAAATACTTCTCCAGATTACGATCAGGCAAATATTGCTTTCATTTATTTTAAAACTTAACTTCTAAACCATATACAGTCGACGCCGTAAATCCTATATAGTGACCATTCTTGAATTTTCTTGAAAAGTAGAAATAGATCGTGTTGAATAAACCTAACTTTTCAATAATTTGAAGCCAAACCCTATAAGTTACCATACATTTCAGTTGTTTTGAAAAGTAGAAATGAATGGTGTTAAATAATTGATTTTAATTTTTGACCAAATTGATGATAAGCTGCAATTATTCGCTATTTTCGTTTTCTTTTTCTTAAAGAGTATAGAAATAATTCATATAATTTGTATAGTTTGTACACAGACGTAAGCTAGATATAAAGCTTAAACGGTAAATCAAAAACAGTCAACGTTGCACGATACCAAAAGTGTGTTTCAGCTCCATCAAACCCTGTACCAGTTGCCTACACACTCTGATGTCAAGTAGTCGCTCTTATTTCTGCAAGTTCTTGCATCACTCACCAGTTTTAAATTGATATGTAAACACCAAACAATGGATTCTGTGGTAAACTGCTATGCATGTATGGAAAGTTCATTTATATTATTGGAGTTGAAACGACTCTCCTTTTTTTCTTCCAGTTCCAATCATATGCTTGTATCCAGGTCAGATGTTTCCATATAAGAAACTATTGTATTTTGCCTTTAAAGTAGACAGAGAGATAATAGATAGATGGACGGATGGTTGGATGGATGTGGATGGTTGGATGGATGTGGATGGATGGTTGGATGGATGTGGATGGATGCATGGATGGATGCATGGATGGATAGAAGGATGGATGGTTGGATGGATGTGGATGGTTGGATGGATGTGGATGGATGCATGGATGGATGCATGGATGGATGGAAGGATGGATGGAAGGATGGATGGTTGGATGGATGTGGATGGATGCATGGATGGATGCATGGATGGATGGATGCATGAGTGGATGGATGGATGCATGAATGGATGCATGGATGTGGATGGATGGATGCATACATGGATGGATGCATACATGGATGAATGGATGCATGGATGGTTGGATGGATGCATGGATGGATGCATGGATGAATGGATGCATGAGTGGATGGATGGATGCATGAATGGATGCATGGATGTGGATGGATGCATGCATGCATGCAAGGATGGATGGATGGGTGGATGGATGCATGGATGGTTGGATGCATGGACGTAAATGGATGCATGCGTGGATGGATGGATGGATGGAAGGATAAATGGATGGATAAATAGATACAAATATTTCATGAACACAGTTCTAAAGCAAGATTGTTTTTATCAGTTTTCCTTTCCACTAATAAACAAGTTGACAACTTCCATAAAGCTTGGTAAATTTGCAACGAAAGGGAGTTACATTAGGGATTCACATCTGATTTACAATTCCCCCATAATACGTTCAAGCATTCGATCAGTTTGTGTCACGCCTACAAAGTTTTACATGAATCAACAATAGGACTTTTAGACCGGAAAAAATTCACCTATTTGAGACGCGAGCCTGCTTTTCGAAGTATAAAAAGTAATCATGGAAAAATAAGCTTTCGTGCCTTTGGTTGCACGAGTTTCTTTATACGTTCTCTCTTGCTCTTTTTTAAGTACTAAAACAATACAGTAATGTAAAACTGTCTTCAGGATGGCTCTAACTGCGTTGTACAGAGAAAAGGTATGGCTAAGTTCTAAATTCCGAAATTCTCGTAAAACTTTGCCCCTGCTCTAAAACTCTGTCACAAAGTCTAGAACTTCTTGCAGACAGTTTTGATAAATCAGTTTTCGACGCCTTGTAGCTGCTCCACAAGGTAAATAGGCTGACGGCAGGCGCTCGCCAAATATTTGGCTATGCATACATATGAGCTACCGTTTGCACTCAACTTGACTTTTGTTGTTCCTAATTCAAAGCGTACTTCACTCAAATACGAAAGCAAAAGGCGAGAATAAAGTGTGAAGAAATTATTGACTAACCTTCCTTCCCTTTCCTGTTTTTCCTGGTGGAGTTTTTGTTGGACCGCACTGCAAAAAGAACAATTTTGTTTTGCCATTTTGTTGTACGGAGCATTCCTCTCTCTTTTTTTGACGACTCTGCAAAAAAGACACCATAAATGTTTTGACTAGCTAGCATGTCTTGTATTTAAAAGAGATACTGAGGGATCATCAGTCGGGTTATTTAGTAATTATTTTTCACTTGAAGGAAACTTTTCAAAAAGGTGCGTGAGATTTTTTAGACAGCAGAAGCATTTCGGAGATTTTTATTTTTTAATTTCTCAGTGTTGCTAGCTCTTCAGCAAGTCACACTATCAAGTAACGAAGGTAATTCCCACTTCTACGAGAGCCTTTCTCATCAATGATATTGCCAAACATTAAAAATATTTTTTTTCTATTTTTTTGTTTGTTTGGTATTTCGAGTAGTTCACCTGGGAAAAATCTACAAAGCACAGTTTTGTAAAAACGAGCTCTACAGCTCTCTTAGCTTTACATATAGATAACGAATGATATCAAAATTATCAGATAATTTTATAAATAAAAGGAAACAAATCCATAAATGCCTGCGCTGTCTATATTTATAAAAACATGAAGAGAACGCGGGAACGTCATTCTGCGGCCTACCAAATTCCGGTCGGTGCCGCACAGACTACGCGAAGCAAACATGCTAAAACTTAGAAACTTATTTATTTGACGCCAGCAATTACAAGGCAAGTTTTAGAAGTGGAACTTAACTGCAACAACATTCCCTATGCTTGAACGTTTAATAAAATCTTTTCCCGAAACAGTCTCATTCACTCTAATTTGTTATTTTAATTCACGCCTTCCATCAAATTACGATTTATCTCGAGTCCTTTCTGTCAACTTCTCAATTTGTGACACAAAAGAACTGCAGTTATCTTGGGTCATGTAAGACTAACTTGCTTCTATTTCTGGAAAGAACATAAACCAGATCTTCTTAAACTGTGTTTCATCGAAAGTATTTGATGATTTATCGTTTAAAGATGTGATCTACTCAAAGAAGAAGCCACTTCTTTCGTTTGACAATCTGAACAGATAAGTACACAATTTTCTTTTCACTCAGTCGACTTGCAAAGACGGGGAAAACATTTTAATAATTTCTTCTCTGTCAGATGCGCTGTAATTTCCTCTGGATAATTTTCAAGAACAATCAAGACTTAAAATAAAACAAGGCAAGATAAACACAAAAAACCTATAGTTTTGTAATGTTCCAACACTTGTGAAGTTAAGTGGTTTGACCCGTCTGTTGGTACAAAATCGTTTTCTGTAAATATTATCTTTAAGTACAAAACAAAATAGAAGCTATATTAATATATAAACAAATAAATAAATGTGCGGGCTCTTCAACACTCGTGTTTTTCGCATGCACTCGTTACAGAACCATAGTAGCAAAAAAATAAAATAAAACGGACACACACGAAACCAAAAAAAGATTTTGCAGCTGGATGGGAGACAAAAAGGAAGCGATAAATGAAAAGTGCTTCACTGCCTCTTGATATCCAAACTGCGAACAAGCGGAACAAATACCATCACGCAAGTCGTCCGAGAGTATAATTACAGAACATCCTTATGATAATAGACAGAAAGGTACGTTACCGATCTCTGGCGTTTTGAAACAGATGTGGCTTGTTGGAAGCAAAACGACGATAAAATAACAAAACAAACTACCAGGATGAAGATAAAACTTAAAACTGTTGTTACACGAGCAAACATGTTTGCAGCAAAAATTTGCCTCTGTACTATGCTTGCACACTATGAATCACGCTTCAGTGATTGTCGCGTGTGATCGCACTGGTAGAAATATCTTTCTCGCGTCAGCGACAGCCAATCAGATCGGAAATCACTCGCTGGGTTCGTCCTGGGATTTGATATCAATCAACAAAACCTTCAACAAGTTCTCAATTGTAAACAGCCACTTCTAAAATCTAAAACTTGAACGGATAATGACCAGACTTTTTGAATATATCGTACTGTTAAAAGGCATTCCAGTAAAAATTAATCCGATTAGCAATCTTCACAAGAGTATCAAAATAATCTTTTCAAACTGAGCTAGTCAATCCCATTAGAATTGTTTCGCGCAGTGACAATGCGCTCTTCAATTGAGAGTCGGTTTATCGAGCTGGATAGAATTACATGGCGTGCTCCTATCCACCTTGGTAAAGCGAGCACACGCAGTGAATTGAAGATATCTCTTATTTAGTTTGTTTTTGTAAGTTTTATAGAGTAAAATATTTTTGTCAAAAAGACTTGCAATGACTGACCTACATCGTGAATAATATAATTATGGCCGGTGTAGTATTATTTTTCACTGATCACAATTTTCTGATCGGCGACGTTGTCAAGAGCATTGATCGTACACGGTTCCGCACTGCCACTGGTTTTATTCTGAATTTTCTTTATAGAGTTTTAAGGGCAAGAATCTGTGTGAAGTAATGCGAGCATAATGCAACAAAAACAGTACAAGGTCTCTTTACCAAAAACAAAAGCCATAGACTTTAAACTGCATTTGGAAGATTTGTTATTAAAATAGTTCAAGTATTTGCCATATATTATTAATAGAAACAAAGAATTCAAGACGGGGATCTTGCTTTAAAAAAAAGTTGTAACAAAAACTATTCCTTAAACTTTATCGGAAATCTATTTTATGCGATATTAATGATATTTTTTAATTGCGTTATTTAATTGGTGCTTATTTTTTCAAAAAATTAATTAAAGAAAGTTTTTTTTTCAAAAATTAATGGTTTCCGACAATATCTCATCTACATCTCGAAAGTTTGTAAATTATTTCTCAGACCATTTGTACTCAATCAATTTTACCTTCACCAACATATTGTCCGCTTTGTCTGCTTAAGTGTGCATGCAATCGTGATGAATGGGATTAATTTATTTGAAATTTGTGAAATATGTTAAATTGTTATCCATTTATTATTTTGTCGGGGACGGAAGTTTTTAAATGAGAGACTATATCGCAGTTCAAGAAGCTCAGACCTTGAGACATTTAATTTTAATTTTTTAAAGGATACATTTCAATTTAAAACAGTCAGTGACTTTGGACCCTCGAGCAACAAAACAAACAATTTCAATTCTGAAATTTATGTGTCACGCTTGAAAATGAGTTCTATGAATTAATAATAATAATAATAATAACAATAACAATAACAATAACAATAACAATAACAATAACAATAATAACGATAACGATAACGATAACGATAACGATAATGATAAAAAACAACTCGCTTGTCAAAAAATGCACCACCCAAAAGCAGATGGAGACCGGTTGTACATACCCAGAAGAAAGGGAGGAGGAGAGGGTTGATTCAACTAGAACTATCATATAAAACATCTACTATTGGACTCTTTCAGTACTTAAGTAACACACATGACTGGATGCAGCAATTGGTTAATCTACACGAAAGCACTAAAAAGCTACATTCTGTCAAAAAAGAATCTGACAATTTTTCTCGCGAATTAGAGCTTGAAATCGACAAAAACAATCATTTAAAACCAACTGATATTGCCCGAAAATCAAAGAAATTGGCTAAAAGTGTTGGCGTAGAACAGCTAGAATCAGGTTGGCAAAAAAAGCCCCTCCACGGTCAGTTCGTAACTATTTAAAATATGCTGATGTAGACGAAACAGCATCCCGTCAGTGGCTGAGAAGTTCTGGGCTGAAAGGTGAAACGGAAGACTTTATTCTTGCTGCCCAGGATCAGAGTCTGTTTACAAGGAATTATCAGGCTAATGTTTTATATAATGGTGCAGACCCCAAAAACTATTAACCATCTAGGTTCATTCTTTTAACATTCTAGTTCCAAACGAATATAGTAATCGTCATGACAGAGTTGGCTATGGCCAATACCTACATTGGTCACCACTTTTCAATTAACACTCCCTCAAACTGGTATGAACACCATCAACAACCAGTAACTGAGGGAAAGGTTGTAACAATCCTATGGGACTTTGAAATTCACACTGACCGTGAGATAAAGGCAAATCGTCCCGATATAGTTATTAAGGACAAACAACAAAACGTCTGCTTTCTAATAGACATAAGTGTGCCCTCAGATAGGAACATCTCTGCCAAGTTGTTTGAAAAGCTAGGGAAATATAAAGATCTTGAAATAGAGATTGGAAAAATGTGGCATTTGAAACCAAAATTTATTCCAGTTATTGTCGGCGCTCTTGGACTTATCAAAACAGGAACATCTGACTATCTTGATAACATACCTGGTACAGTATAACCATCAATATATGAAGTACAAAAAATAATCCTAAGTAGTACCGCGCGCATTCTGAGGAGAACTCTATCAATTGAGTACACATCCAACAAATTTCATATACCCTAGGCTGCTGGTAGCAACCCGGTGTATGATTGCAACACAGCAAAAAATCTACACGATGATGATAATAATGATAATGATAATAATAATAACAATAATAACTTTATTAAAACCTTATTTTAGAAAATCCTATATTACATTCTTTAGATAAAAATTATTTTAAAATATTTTAAAAAGTAGTAAAAATTCATTTAAAAAGGAAATTAATTTATATAACTGCAACAGTGACATTCAAAAAAAAAGTAATAATGATAACGACTTTATTTAGGTGTCAAGTTTTCAAGCTGGCCAAAGACCTACCACTCTAAAGTGGACGGAGACCACTCGCTACCACTCTAAGGTGGACGGAGACCTTTATCATAACAGACACACAGATATATCACCGAGGGCCTATGCTACGGAAGACGCGAAGGTCAAACTATTTACAAATGTTAGAACAAAGGCAGCATCTTCTCAATTATTTTAAGAACCTGTGTGTTGGTCCGGCCGGGAATCAAACCCGAGTCTCGCGCAAGGTAGACTGGCACCTTACCAACTAGGCTAACCACACGACTGTAGAAAATCAAGCATAAAATTAGCTGGTGTTTGGCGAAGAAATCTCAACACAGTATACTTAGAGTAACATCCATTCCTTAAATTATGAATAAAATGAGGCGGAATATGTTAATTCTTTTGTGTTCCCAGTCATGAATAAAGTGCGGCAAATTAAGAGGGTCCTGAAGGGGTGCGGCAAAATAAGAGGGTCCTGAAGGGGTGCGGCAAAATGAGAGGGTCCTGAAGGGGTGCGGCAAAATGAGAGTGTCCTGAAGGGGTGCGGCAAAATAAGAGGGTCCTGAAGGGGTGCGACAAAATGAGAGGGTCCTGAAGGGGTGCGGCAAAATGAGAGGGTCCTGAAGGGGTGAGGCAAAATGAGAGGGTCCTGAAGGGGTGAGGCAAAATGAGAGGGTCCT
>JAOBBB020230680.1:0-11427 GCA_025331005.2 Zoanthus gigantus | reverse complement strand
ACGAATAATTAATCATGCAAGTTAGTTCAAAAGACTCAGGGGAATAGATTGGTTTTGTTCATTCAAACTTGGCTTAAGATCTTTTATAAATAATGCTTTAGCTATTTTTTGTTTTTATAATCTCCAAAATTAGATGCTAAAATACTTGTATCTTCCACTTTAATTGTATCATGGCCTGTTTCTAAGCTATGTTTTAGTAAGGATGAGTTGTTGTCTTTTTTATTGTGTTCTGAAATGCATTCTTCTAGTCTTCTTGCCATCTTGCCAATATAAGTATGTAAACAATGTTCTTGTAGGCATTTTATTTTATAGACTAAGTAGTGTTTATGTCGAATGGTCATGCTATCTTTTATGGCACCCCACAAGACTTGCCTGTTTGCCTATGTCTGAAGTCGTTTCACCTACATCTTGATTTTGGTTGAGAACTTAAGGATTATTAATTAAACGGTTGTATAGTTGTTAGAGTCAATTGTTAGGGCTATGTAAATAGGCAACATAGGTCATATGATGTGTTTAGACGTGAAGACTTTTAGTAATTGTTGATACAATAAAAGTTTTAGCCCCCCAAAACTGTCCTGCATTTTGAACTTTGGGGATTGGCATCTCTGATTTTAACTAATTAGCATAACTAATAAAACTATTAGAAACTGTTGCAAGTATCAAAATTAAATTAAGCACATAATTAATGTCTTAAGTTTAAAAGTCTAAACATAATATAATCAAAATTTAACTAGAAGAGTTTACAGTACATACCTAAATACTTCATCTATATGATTTCTATAAACTCCTTCCAGCTTTTCTGATGGAAATCCCATGGCCACAATGTTAGGTTTGATATCTTTTACTTGTTAAGAGCTTCATTTTAGATGTACAAGTAATAAAATATACAAATTATAATAAAAGGTTCAGTGTTCTCAAAAAACATTGCTGTGAAAACTTTTCTTGTACTCTGTGGTCTGGAATACGTAGAATATATGTTTAGACTTTAGATTGAATTGTTCTGATCTTTGAAGGTTGAATTGTTTTGATCTTTGCATACAGAAGGGTAAAAAGCTTGCACTTTAAATATTTACCACAACAAAAAATAATAAAGCTTCTTATTTTATTCCAACTATCAAATTGTATGATCTCTGGTTCCAGATGGAACATATAATAATGTAGGTGGTTGACAGTACTAACCCCCCCATTCCCTAGATCAAGGATGGCACACCTTAACAGGTTAGCTTTGAACACTTAGTTTCCAGCCTTGTGATATCTCTAGTTAAGATAAACCAAGATAAACTTCTTATTATTTAAGCAGCACAAAAAAATAAAATTCAATGTGAAGGAAGTTTTTTTAAAAAACATTTTTAATCACAAAGACATTTTTTTAGTTCTCCAGTGAGCTGAATTTAGTGTTTAAAAGTTCTGGATTCCCACTTTTTTTGGTAGATGTGATTAAAACTAACACCATATCATGTTGAGATCATGTAAATTTTAATGACAATTTCTATCAACCTTGAATTGGTATTTACCTACAAAAGAATAGTGTTGTGACTCTTTTTGGTGTTTTGTTCATAAATCTTGCAAACTAGTGTGAAAGACATCTTTTAAACAGTCAAACAGTAAAATGTTGTTTTAAAACAAAATATTGATGATTTATAAACAGATTATTCTGTATCAGGCAAACAAAATTAGGATTCAGAAAAAAAGTTGAGCAAATCAGGTTCTGAATTCTCCAAGTTCTTACATTTCATTAACATAGATATTTATAGATAGCCTGTGTAATCAATTCTGCTTCCGGAAAAGTTATATCTAGCTTTAAGCTATAATAACTTCAAATAAATGAACTTCCAGTGCAACCTGATTTTAGAAAATAAAAACGCATTTACTTGTACTAGAGTTTTGTTTAAATATTATGGCATGTGGGATTTTCACAATGCTAACATTTTCGTGCATTTTTATGTTTATTTTAAAAATTGAATCAAAAATTTTAAAGAAATCCACTTTGTAACTCTTAACATCAAAAAAAGATTGAGAAAACCTTTATTTTCGGCACTAAAAAATTGTGCACTTGCATTACATTTTCGGTTCCTAGATCTAAGCAGAAACGGGTTTGATAATCGTGAAAGCAGGAAAACCGAGCGTTGAAGCGTAAAGTGTTAATTAATTGATCAATCGCTATATAACGTGATGTGTGCGAATCTTAATTCTCAAACTACAATCTGCAATACACATTTAAATTGTAGGGTTTCTTTAAAGTAAAAAATAGTCTACCTAACTGTGGCAACCACTGACATCATTTAAAATACCAGAAAACAAAATTCCAACGTAATTTCGGAACATACAAATTTACAATTGTTGTGTGTTTTACTTACATGCAGTTACACAATTGGGTGACAGGAAACGAGTCTAGTGGTTGTAACTTTCACGTCAAAATCAATCTTTAGAATGTTCTCAACCATTTTTACCAAATTAAACAATTTCCTATAATTCTAATTTTTAACTACTGAACAAATCGAGACGTGTTGCAGCATGACCTAGTGATCTAGCACTTCAGGTTTCGAAAACGAAACGCACTAAACTGCAAGATATTAGTATTAATTTATACCTTAGGTTAATAAAATCAAATACTCTATCTCCTAAATAACATTTGTATCAGTTGCTATAAAATGAATGCGATGTTAAGGATACAGGTCAAATCGAGATCAAATCCATCATCTCTAAACCTTCGCTTTTTTTTGCTCACCAACTGCTTAAAATACGCCATTATGGATCTATACGAAGCCACTTTGAACTTCACTAACGTTCACTTTGTGCTCGATATACACACCAAGTTAACAACCTTTAAAATTTCTCAGGGCAAATGGAGACTGTAATGTTTCATATTCCACCTTTCGTCATTGGTAATTTATAGGTGAGTTGTATTTTATCGCATTAGAATCGAGATTTTTTGCCCCCGATTTTAGCCCTCCTCTCTTTCCTGCGACGCCATTTTACTCTAATACAGAAGTAATGGTATTGCTGTTCAATCGCATGGAGTGCTGGGTTCCTTTTACCATATATGGTAATTAAGAGTGAAGCTTGAGGAAGGCCCGGGAGTTTCAGGCAACTCACCGCGGTTTCCAGCTCAAATGCAACATCGTCAATAAGATGCACGAATTTAACTAATTTCTACCTTTAGCTCTGTCAGTATGACGTGACAGTGGTGGATAAAAATTCAATTAATTTGTCGCAAAATCCGGAATTCGGCAGTGTGCATAAAGTAATTTATACTGAAGCTTAAGATTAGTTTTTAAAAAAATTCTATTAGCTTTCGTTGAGAACCTCCAAACAAAATATTTTAACCTACTGACATGTCATCTTCTGCTTCGACAAGTCTTTGTAGGTTTTGAGATGATCATTGTTTGAAAGAAGAAAGTGAAAGTTAATGTTGCTCCGTGTCTCTTTTCTTTTATAGAATGAAAGAAGGGAAAATGTTTTATGTTTGAAATATCTTTAATCAGGGGCGTAGCGTGAGAAAGGGGTCTGGGGGCATGCTACCCCAGATCATTTGGAAATTTAGAGTCTGAAATGCCATTTCCGACAATATAAATAAGATCGCAGATTATTACTTGGGAAAACTTGTCAGGGGAACAAAGACATGGTAGAAAAACGTTATACATACAGACATACAACTGCACACGGCATACGTATTGCTTTGTAAAATGTGCTGTTTCGCCTCAGACCTTGGGAAATTTAAACCGTAGCCAGCCCTGTCTCTCAAAACTCTATCCGAAACTTAAAATGAACCTCTCAAACACCTATCGTAAAGAGTAGTCATCTCAATGTGTGTATCTTTTTTGTCATACTGGTTGTATTCTTAATACCTAAATGTATATGAGCCCGCTAAGTGAAGGAAAAGATACCTGTCTACTTTGTACACGCTTGTATAGCATAATTAAGCATATCCAAATGGAAATTTTAATCTAACTTATTCTTGTTTTTATTATTATCAGCACATAACAACACATAACCAAAACATAAAATCTATCAATCTCATATTTTCACATGACACTTCTTTTACAAAACACTTTCCATGTTCTGTTCATGAGGCGTGCATGCTAATGACAAAAAGTGTAACCAAGTCTTGTATATATGATGAAATTCTTTTCACGTGTTAAGAGGAGGCAAAACGGTATTTCATTGAAAACCACATAATATTCAGTGCAAGTATATATTAAAATGAAACGAAAACATTTCCTTGTTGCAACACTTTCAAAAAGTGCTGCAAGAAAAAACCCGAAAGTAACAATAAGGCTTTTAAGCACTGTCTTGAAACTAAAAGCGCGTTTTCTCGCTTTCCAGATATCCGATGTAATACGAAATCGTCCGCGGAACTTTTTTTAAAATTACCATTATAAATTTAGAACTAAATATGGAAAAGGTCTTTTGGTTGGTCGAAATGAAAATGATAAAATAAAACGGGCGTTGCTAAACAGCAAAACCAGAAACCAGAAACCAGAAACCAAAATTCGGCATGTGATGACAGATTTCTCTGTTTAAAATGTTTTGCCCAAGCTCCCAGCCTTCTATTGTTTAAAAGGATATGATTGTCTTTTCTTCCTCAAGTTTGATAAATTGTGCGTGAATCAGTGGTAAATTCGAAACGCGTGAATTTTTTGATACTTTACCTTTCCGCAATAACAGTAACATTCGATTTAAGGTTTGAACCCCGACAGTAACCACATTTGAACAGAAGTCATAATTCAAAGTAAAAATTTAAATTGTCGAGTCGCCATCAGAGACTGTAGTCGTCTGTGACTGGGAAGATAGCGGGAGATGTAAACAAAACAAGTAACCTTTACTATTGTCTACAGGTATAACTGGATAATTTTGTTTGTCTACAGTTATATTGTTAAAAAAGGCGGCAAACGTCGAGGGTTATAAATAAAGTTGAAAGAGTTGAGTAATATCGACCGGCCGCGGAACGTATTCGACTTCGTTTTCAATCAATCAATGACAGCATTTGTTTCTAAACTTAATCTTTAGATTTAAAACTTTTCGACACAAACTTTTGCATTTCCATTTTAAATATATCTGTAGAGTGCTGTTTCTGTTAGCTGACTGATGATTTCTCGTTTTTCTTTTTTGCTTAGGCTGGTTTTTGGTTTCTGAATTCTGGTTTCGCTGTTTAGCAATGCCCAATTTAGACGGAACCTTATGCGGTCTAACCATTTAACGAAATTCGAAATTATAAATCATTTTAAAATATACATTTATTTAGATCTAAACTTATAATGGAAATTTAAAAAAATGTTCCGCGGACGATTTCGTATTACATCGGATATCTCAGTGGAAAGCGAGAAAACGCGCTTTTAGTTTAAAGACAGTGCTTAAAGCTTTATTGTTACTTTCGGTTTTTCTTGAAACACTTTTTGAAAATATTGCAGCATTTTACTGACAATGACGAGCCAAATGAACTTAGTAAGAAGAATTTTCGCTAATTGATACTCCTAGAAATCAGCTACTTCGATAAATTCGCCAGAGGCATTTGAGTTCTGAGAGGCCTACTAATAAATACTGTTACAAAAGTTTACTTTATTGTACTGATAATATGACAATATCGTACTAATACTAGGCCCTCTTATGAACAGGTAGAACCCGACATGATCTGGCGCAGACACATATAGAAGCTGGTCCCAATATGTATGAACCCATCTCAGTTGGATCCAGTGAGCCACCGGACTTCCGCTGTGATACTTTGCCTGAGCACCCAGACCAACAAGAAGTTCCTTCCACTCCAGAGGCCCCGGTGCTCCGGTGCTCCCGGTGACAGATTCACAAGGTGATATTACCCAGGAGCCAGCAACCCAGGGACAGCCAGAGTGGAAGCAGCAAGACCAGTGGTCTTTGAGAGACGTTATTCTAGAGATTGCGGAGAGCACCTCAGAGACTGAATCTTTAATTGTGTTTTCAATTTTCAATGTTAGTTTTGTAACTGAACATCCTTACTCATTCAACTGGATTGGACATGTTATATGTGTTATTGACCATTTTGCACGTTGTTATTGTCATGCAGAAATAAGTTTTACTCATTTGCTATCTTGAAGTTAGGAATGATATTTGAGGTCGGCTGGCTTGACCAAATGCGTTGCGATGCTCATCCGGTTCTACTCTATAGAATTGAACAAGGCTTTGTTCCTGTTGCCTGTTCCAGTCTCCTTTATCTTCCCAAAAGGTAGGTCCCGTTGCATGTAGGCTCAGTCCTACCAACTGATTTCTACCAGTACCTCGACTCAACCAACTTTCCTTTATGTTTTGAATAGTTAGCGTCACATCAGAATCATAACAGCTTTGACACTGTTCACAGGCTAGGACCGCAGAGCTTAGGTTGAGGATGGAAGAGTGAGTAACCAAAAATGGACATCACTTGGGCAAAAAAAGCTGTTCCCTGATCAAAATAACACCAGCGATCTTTAGACTCCTGATTGCATTTGAAACAGTGAAAAGCTAAAACGATCTTCCCACCTTCATGAGTTTACTGTCATTTTACGAGCTACCGCTGGACAAATACATTGCAGAACTCGTGGTTTCGGAATAATTTTTACTTTCTATACACCTGCTTGATAACCTCTCCACGCAAAACACCTGTTTGGAAATGTTCCCACCATTTTTGTAAATCATTTACATTGTAAATTGTGCTTCGCGAACAAAAACTAATACTTCTCATGCAGGATTTTTGTTATCAAAAGCCATTATACTTCACTGAGACCTATTTTGTTCGACATATACAAAAACCCGTCGATTTCAATGTCAAGGCTTTATAGGGGTGAGTGCACCTATTAAAATGATTTACTTCAAACTGAAATATATCACATAATGTTTCATATAAGTTTTTATTATATGGCTGTAAATTTCAGTCGTATCTCGTAAAATCAGAGCGTTTTCCAATCAGTTCTTAGTATGCTTTTTCACTTTCGGTCAAAGAATCCTAATTATTTGTCACTGTATACGACTGATAGCTATAATTTCTCGTTTATTTTGATCGAAATCCATTAAAATTATACATATTTTTTATTATTTTACATGAGTATTTTTTTTGTTTTTTTCAACTTGTTTTATATTTATGCCCTGTTGCTTCAGAAAAAAGAAAAAAAATTAATTGTTATTGACGTGTTAAACAGAAAAAAGGGTTGAACTTACTATATTTAGTTCATCGTGTTGTTGTCAGTCCGAGTTTAATATCAACCTATTTTGCATTTCAAATTTTTAATTTCATTGTTTGATCTTGACGGTGTTTACGCTTGAGTACGAATGCTCAAGTTAGATTGTTAGCAAATTTCGTTTTTTAACGAGTTCTTACGTTCTGGATTTCATAATACATTCAAACTTTACATTGTGCAGTGACAGTTGAAAAAGGTGAGCGTTTAATTTTGATTTTTTAAATTGGTTTTGACGACCTTGCATGTACTATCTTCGTTACTGATTAGCATAGGTTCTGAGCTGAACCATCAATTGATTTACAAGCAGAATATTAGCAAAGACAATAAAATAGTTGTAGTACAAAATCCCTAAAAAGTAAAATGGTTGGAGATTACTAAAGTTAACTAGAGTTGTGTTTTTTTGCCAAAGATTTAACAACTCAAACAGCAAATTTAAATCTTCCTCCAAGATTGACGACGTTTTCTCATCAGTAAGCAAGATATGGAGAATATTCATTGGCGAATTTATTTCACCAAATTCAGCTACTTCTAGTTTTATAGCTCAAACATTTTACTTCAAAACCATTTCCACAGCAATTTTTCAGGTTGAATACATCCAAATATTATGTATTTTGCGTGTGTTTGCGACCTGCACTGCTGTATTGAGAATTTGATGAAATATCCATGCAGTGACTCAATCTTTAAGAATTCACATTACCACATTACACCAAAAAAAAAAGTGATTGCAGTTACTTTCATTTTTACAGCTTTAAATCGTTTATTTCCACAGCATTTTCCTGGATGCAGTTTGTCCAAGTATTCTGTATTTAATGTGTATTTTAAAAATTAGAGTTTTCAATTTGATTGAAGATAATCATAACCTTGGAAGCTCCATATTCAGTACACGTATTACTCACGTTCGGGTTTGGACAGGGTTTCAATTCAGCAGCTATGAAAGACTTTTTCAACAATCTTCAAATTTTATTGAAGCTATTATTGAGAAGAACAAGAAGTTTAAAATTAGAAAGGTAGATTTGGCAAGGGAATCCGGCAGAAGAGTGATGCATTGAAATATTGCATGATCATTTGCGTTTTGTGCTCTAATTTAGTTTACAAACAATAATTCGAATGAGTAAGGATGAATGCTGTATGTTGTCAAATGAATCGAAACAGCTAAAAAATCTCTACACTGTTGTGCATTTGTACAGTGTAGAATTCGTTCTAAGAAAGTGTCTTTCAATTACCATTTAAAACCTTGTCTTTCACAAGAATTGATTTGTTTTTTTGTCATAAAATATATGGTCCTTCAGTAACTTTTATGGACAGTTTACGAGGCAGTGATGTAAATAATTGCAGCATTCAACTATATTCAAGCACATTCTGTTTTAAGTTTGAAAATCACGACATATACAATTTCGTTTATACACGTTTTTTATTATGAGAACCAGCATTTTATAAGAACTGAAATTGTCTCGGGCTGAGTTTATTCCGAAATTATATAAAATGATGCAAAATCTTACTCAAGAGTAGCTATTAAAGGAAATTTCAAGTATTTTGTTGGGCAATATACATTACAAACAAGAGTTACATTTCATTCAAAAATATCAGTTTGATATTTTGATTATTCTCATATTTTCTTGATTGCAAGCCAAAATTACGAGGACTCAGATCTCGGAGATCGGGACCAAAATATTTGAAGTGCTCTCATTACAAGCATACACAAGTGTTACTTGCATGGGCTTTTTTGTGGTTGGAAGACGAGCACTGCCGCTCGTCCATCCTGAATCCTTAGTTAAGAAGAAATCGTCATAAAGAAAGGAACAACGGACCCTATCGGAGCTTTACTGTTTTGAGTCCTATAAATACAATCGTGTACTACCGACTTCTAAAATTAAGGGCTAATAACTGGTAGTTAAGATATTGCTTTTTAAATTGCAGTTAGGCCAACTATCCACTTTAACACGTGAATTGTATTGTTTCCTGTTTAATTTAAAGAGTGTTATGTTTTTCTTTAAAAAACTGTTAAATTTTTTCCAGTACTTTCGAAGGTAGTTATTTGTCTGGAAACAGTTGACTGCTTATGATGCTTGCAGTTCCCTAATAAAACGAGACTGTGCACCGCATGACATAAAACCTGCTGAAACTGAAATATGAAAGTGCGCCAGGAAATAGAAAAGGCAAATTCTTCAATGAATTCTCAGTTAAAAGGTTTAAGCGTCGCCGTAAGGAAAGCACAAAATGTATTGGGGATGTGGTGGTTGTGGTAATGGTTAAGTTCATAGTAATGGTGGTGGTAATAGAGATGATAATACTGGTGTTGACGACGGTTAAAGATCAGTTTGCATCTTTTTACTACAGTGGACAATATGGTCGCGCCAACAGAGGACCCGGACGTGACTGAAGGCCTCCGTGTCTTCAAGCTCGTCATGTACATCGTCATATTTGTTATCAGCGTACCCGCCAACATTTACATGTTGCTAGCAGTTTCGAGGAAAGCTTACAGGCACTGGAATACAGCAAAAAGCTACATCTGCTTGATACAGAATCTTGCAGTAGCCGACTTCCTGCTGGTGTTTTTCAGTATTCCATTCGACCTGGCTTGGCACGAAGCAGAACGGTTTACATACGGAGAAATTATGTGCCGTATTTTGTGGCCTCTTCAGACTTGCTCGCTTCAGGCCATTGTGTTGCTGTATTTGGCTTTAATGTGTCATCGAGTTATTGGCGTGATGGGGTAAGTTTCATCATCAGGCATAAGAATTCGTACTTCAAATCGATTCTATATTATGCTGTCCACCTTAACGAATGGAGTTTTGGCCGTTTGTGTTGTCTCAGTCAATTAGACCACTGCCTGCCTAGCGGAAGCCCAGAGTCTCATGCTTCGTTAAAAGTCTAAGATTGGTGTGGCCATCCTTTCCATGGTTGCAAGTTGGGTATTTGTCCTGAAAAAAATATTTTAGTATAAAAAATTATTTGAAGAGGTAAACCTATCCTAAAGTCCTCCAAAAATATTGTATAAAAACCAGCAATGCAGCCACTGGCTTCCATCAGGGTTAAAAGCCGACAAAATGAAATACTTTTATTGTTATAATTATTATTAATATGAAACAAAATAAATCATCTTTATCATTTGTGGCACTAATCCTACGACTTTATTGCACCTAAGAGACCTGCCCATAGGAAACGGCCCAGGGCTCTTATTTCGTTTCTTTTCTTCAATTTTGTAAGACCTTTCTAAGGATCTTAGTCGTTCCTAATAGGACGACTTAGAAATAATAAGCACTTAATGACTGACACCAAGGGAAAGAGTGAGTTTTGTTTCCCCGAGACCCTCAGTGTTCCCGGAGGTAAAGCACTTAATGACCGGCACGAAGGGAGACAGTAAGTTTTGTTTCCTCGAAACCCTCAATGTTTCCGGAGGTGAACATTGAGGGTTGAGGGGAAACAAACTCCCTGTTTCTCGCACGGTCAGTAATTAAATGTTTTGTTATACCTCTCAACTCAAAATAGAACAATACACGGATGCCAGCTTACGACTTTATTGCAAAATGTTATAATCCCAGTAATTTAAAATAAGTCACAAATCATAAATGTTACAGCAATTCAAATCACAAATGTTAAAATTTCTTTTGCACGTAGATTTCGTGCTTTTGTCACTTAGAAGCTGTTCAACTGCATAAAAATCATTTGCTTGAAGCTGCTGGCATACAAATCTGTTTTAAAGGTGCAGGACCTGATCACGTGCGAGTTGAAAGTTCAAGTCGTTGTTTCCCAAGGGATTTAGTGAGTTTTGACCTATGACATGTGACTCGTTCTCCTCCCATCGGAAAACGTATTTGAGTTGGGAGGTATAACAAGCGCATTTGTTGATATATATAAAAAGTCTTATGACCTGGTTTTGTAATTCTTCCTTCCTTGGTTTTTATTCTTAAAGTATATGCTGTAACTGAGAGATACAATCCTGTACTGAAGCCAGTTCCATCCAAGAAAATAAATTTCTGTCCAATATACAACTCACGATCACAGGGCCGTACATAGCAGGGGGCAGGATGGGGGTGGGGGTCAGTTGCCCCCGCCAGGAAAACTAAACAAGCTGTGTGTGCCATAATAAATCATGGCAATTTAAAACAAAAAGCATCAATGTTGTATGCTTTCTTAAAGATCTTAGAGGCAACATTCTGTATAGGGGTAAAAACAAAACGTCCAACTAGAAACCCTGTCTGTATAGGGGAGACCCCTGTAAAGATGTGCGGATTTCCCCCCC